>CM076573.1:807926860-808169764 GCA_034641835.2 Pinus albicaulis | reverse complement strand
ATGATATATACAAACCTAGTGGATATATCTACATGCTCATGAGATGTATATTGCCTAAGGCTTGAGAGGTAAGTAGTATATGAGTAAGTGGAAAATGTATTCTATAAATAAGGCATGTATACTGCTACAAGAGAAAAGAAGATTGAAGTACAAATCTTAATTACAATTAAATGGTTGATTTAGAAACTGTGGAACCATTACATTGAGTTAGGCATGAATGAATGAAGGGGTAAATTAAAATTTTCCTGATGAATTACTTAAGGAAGAATATTCTTGTGATAATGAAAGAATGATTCTTAATTATTTATTTATATTCTTCCAGTTGGTATATTTTATAAGTTTAGAGATAATGAATAAAAGAATTGGAAAGATTATGGAGAAGGGATATTTCTCTCATAAGGAAAAAAAAAAAAACAAAAAACAAATACTGATTTAAAAATAAAAGCATGAGAGATTTATGGGTTGCTTTTGCTAGAAAAAAATAGAATGCTTTTATGTATTAGAAAAGAAGGAATTCTTTTATGACTCAGGAAAAAGTTGGAATACCTTTATGATTTATAAAATCTTTTCCATTTCAATTAACTCTATTTTAGTATATAAGCCGATGAGAGGAATAGAAGAGGGGAAATAGCAAAGCATGAACATACAATTAAAAGTAAATGCATAAATTCTGGTGAGTTTTTGAAAAAGGTGTCAAATTTATTTTTGGCATTATCAAGTATTACTAATTGTGAATGTGATGAATTATAGAAATTTCATTTATCCCCTGAAAGGGAAACAGGTATTCACACTATAAAATTTTGTGGAGTAAATTTTATTAAAGTTAATTGTCTGGAGTCTTAAATTCAAAGACAGAGAAATGATGTGAAATCATACAGCTACAAACCGAGAGAAAAGAGGATGAGCTGTATTTTGGACTTGGGTGTGGGGGAAACCCATCAGCTCCAAATTTGTTCACTTAAGTGTTGAACTAGTGGATACAATTTCATGTGAGAGGTAAGCATGGAATTGTAGAGATTATTAATGAGTCTAGATGATACTAGTTAAATTGATTAACTAACAAAAGAAACAATGAAAAAATACTAGAAGTACAACTATGAAATGAGAAAGGGTAAGCATAACCATGCATATGATACAATTGTTTTCTCTCATTTATGAGTACTAATGAAAAAAGTTGAAAAAAATTGTTTAGCCAAGTGTGTAACAGGAAATTGGGCACTCTGGAAACAAAGAGGAAAAAGGTGAAGATAAATCACCTAGGAAATCCAGAAAAGCTGAACTGAACCAAATTGCGTGAGGAAAGAATCTCACTGAAAAACAAGAAAGGATAAGTAGTGTACTAAAAGTGCACTAAACTATTATGAACCTGAACGGTTTGATTTATAACTGAATGTCTTAAGTTATTGAAATGCAGAATGCTGTTGTGAATTATCAATTATATGTACCTGATCTTACTTACATTGGTATGAATTGTGGACAGAGAAACCAGGATAAAAGATCTTCCATACAGACTTCTTGCAAAGAAGTAGGAAGAGAACCAACTGCATAAGGCATCAGTAAATAGAGTGGAGGCAGGAGAATACTCTGCTGGAAACTAATGGCTTATACATTAGCCCTGCCCTTGCTTATTAAATTTCCTGATATATTTCATGTCTCCTTGTTGGAAAGGAAACGTTATAATTTTTGTACATGATGCTTCTCACATGATTGATTTGAATTGTGGTCCAGGTGGAACCAGAAGAGGAATTTCTTTCCAGAGTCGCCTCAAAGATGAAAGCGAGAAGGAATTGAATTGCGAAAATGACTAGTAGCTAGAGTAAAGGTGCAGTGGAGCACTTTACTGCTGAAAAGCTACATGGAACAGAGAAGCTAAGATGATGGAAAAGCATTCATAATTTAGTTCAAAATGAACTAAGTCGATAGTTGTCAACACCGAGGACAGTGTTTATTTTCAGAGGGGGAACATGTAACACCCCCAAGTTCTATGCTTTTCAAAGTTGACATTTGAACATACATCCATAGGGGAGTGGACCCCAATGGATAATTGTTATGTGGATATGGTTAAATACTTAATTATGAAAAATAGATAAAATATTGTGCATGCACTATGACCAGATGAGAAAGTGAGATCCCATGCCTAATCCATGAGGTGATGGAAAAGGAAAAAAAGACTTTCCCCAAATCTTTCCAAAATCCTTGAAAGAAATTATTTCTAATTTAGATTTTTGAGGAAAAATCTAAATTTCCCCAATGAAGAGGAGTAGTTGGGAAGAGGTGAGAAAAAAGCTGGAAAAGCTGAGGAAAAGCTTAAAGCAGCTTTAAAGAGTCCCAAAATGGGAAGCCTAGGCTAAACAAGAATAAAGCATCCTGAAATTCTGGACGCAGAATTGGAAACAGGCTTTGGGGAAAGCACAACTTAAATAAGCTGCTCCAGAACAGATTGAGGTTAGTCTGTTCTGGGGAGGATCTCTGCTCGGGGGTGAATCCTGGGAGATAAAGAGGATTCTAAGGTTGGGAGGACTGGTCATGGTGGAGGTGTGCATGCATAAATTTGGAGATATCTGTAAGTCTGTGTTAATCATATCCCTGTTTTTATGAAATGGTGATGTTATATTCCTTTACTCAATTTATAAAATTGTGATATGATATTCCTCTATGCAATTTATGAAATTGTGATGTTATAGGCTTTTATGAAATTTATGAAGTTGTGATGTTATAGTACATTATGTAATGTATGAATTGTTATGTTAGGTTGCATTTTGCAACTGTTAGATGGATTAATGGTTCAGTAACTTCTGTAATTGCAACTACAGCTATTGACAGTAGAGACAAATGGTTGAGGGTAGAGATGAGTACATTGTAATAATGATGGTTGAGAGGATAGATTAATTGAGCAGCCAATATAATAACCATGTATAGGTATAGATGGCTATCTTCTAATGGAGTATTTAATTCTGTGTGTATAAACAGAAGATGTTAACAAATCAGCACCCACAAACATTAAGTTTCAAATCAATTAATCTATCATAACAATACTGATGGCACAGAATTCACTGTGATCAATAACAGAAAGTAGGGAACAACAACCCTCAGCTGTGTCACAATGGAAAGAATTGTAAAAATTAGAATTTACAGTATTCTATTAAATGTAAGGGTACACATATGGAGGTAGCAGTTGAATCCTAACTAAGTACGAGGATTAATAATAGGGATTCTAAACTATCCAGTTCAATATTCTCTCCCTCCATTTGAGTGAAGCAAGAGGAGTTGTTTCCTAGTTCCCCCTGGAACAGTTGAATCTGTACAAAAAAATATCACACATGTTGAATGTCTATAATAGTCAAATAAGGGGGAAAAAGCCTATTGCAAAATCTATTGTGTAATAACAGTCTGTGTGAAGGAAGATTGGAAGCATGTGTAAAATACCATGAACAGAGCATCTGGTTACCATCCATAGAACTACTGGGAAAGTAGTGGAGCAATGGTGGTGAACTGCGTAGAGATAGATGTATGCGAGGAGGCCTACATCTATACTTCGATGCTGAAACTTTAACATATTGAACATATTAGCAGGCCGACAAACTGGGAAAGTTTGATTAAGGGCCTAGTGATCCTCCTGCACAGAAACCTGAGAGATACAAGGTAAAATATGTAGGTATATAAGTCTACTATATGAACTGAGAAGAGGGGAGGTTAAGCCCAAAAATCCTCATGGAAATTCTTGTATTCCAGGGCTCTCTGTAGGTACTGAAAAGAATATAAACCAGAGAAATTTTTTTTTTTGGGTTTGGGAGACGTGACAACATTCTCATAAATGTAAAGTTTCCTATCTTCGTATTATATGTTGATGACTTGATACCTACATGAGATGAGTAGTTGATTGACTCTTGCAAGGAGAACCTTGAAATATAATTCAAGATGAAGGACATATGCTTGATGCATTACTTCATTAGTTTTGAGGTAGGATAGGGATATGGATAGTTTTTTGTGAGTGAGGGGAAGTATTCATCCAACATAGTACAAATATTTCATATGCAGGACTATGAGCCTATGTACACTCCTTTAACAAAAAAATTCAGAAAGGAACATGGTTCTTCAGGAGAGGCAGTATATGATAACATCTATAAATAGCTTGTGGGATCCTTGATGTATCTAGTGAACACAAGACCCAACATATTCTATACATCTATATATTTGATTCAAGCTATAGTGAATCCTACTAAGTTTTATTGGAAGGAAAAGAGGCATGTGTTAAGATATCTTAAGGGCACTACAGATTTTTTACTATGGAACAAGAGGGAAAAGGGAGTGAAGATCCAAGGCTTCACCGATGCAGATTGGGCATGAAATATATTACACAAAAAATTACTTTAGGAGGTATATTTAGTGTTGGGTCTACAACTATTTATTGGTATAATAGGAAATAAAGGTCCATCGCACTAAACTCAGTAGAGTCTGGATACATGGTTGAAATTGAAGCAACGTATGGGGGCATACGGATGAGGAAAATAATTTTTGGTATTTTCAGTCACGCGATGGATCTAACAGTGATTTATTTTCATAATCAGAGTATCAAACTCTCTGAAAACGCAGTGTTTCATGACAGATCCAAAAAAAATGATATTCAATATCATCACTTGGGGAACAATGTGCATAAAATAATTATGATTCTATAATACATTCCTCTATGAGAATCTATTATTTCATGACAGATCCAAACACATTAATTTTTTTATCATCACTTGAGGTACTGTGTACAGGGAACAATTGTGATGCTAGAGTAAATTCCCACTAAGGAGTAGGATGAAAATATCTTGACAAAGGCATTTTCAAAATCCACATGTCCATGATAGAGGTGGTGTAAAATCCCTTTCTTGCTAAGAGAGAGTGTTAGAATAGTAGCAAGGAAAGGCTCAATTGTGACTTGTACCTTAGTCAAATTGAGTAAATTAATTTTCCACATCAGCGAGATGACTTGGATTTCATTTAGCAAGAGTGACATGGTTGTGTCTCCTAGTTACATGAGTAAATTCGATTTTTTAGGCTAGGAGTAGTGTTTTGAATGTCTATATTGTTAATATTTAGAAATCGATTTGATTTATTGTTAGTTGAACTCAATTAACTGATATCAAGTAATTAATTGAGTTAGTTGATTAATTATAACTGTTGTAAACTCAATGATATCTCAATTAACTTATCAATAAACCTAAAGTATCCAAGACATGCAAGAAATTCTAATTGCCCAGCTAAAGTTGACGAAAAAAAAATGTAAAATTCATTGTATACTAGTTGAGTGAAGATACATTGATTTGGACGCAGGTGATCAATCCTTGGGAATTGTGCACGAAAATAGGGACTTCTCATATTATTTATGACCTCAATTTCTCGATAATGTTTCATGGAAATAGGAGGTTGGCTAAGGCTTCAATACGCTAAGTGTTGGCCATAGATAGTATTCAACATAATAAATATTTTTCAGTGCAACGTGTGATTCAGTATCAAAGCAAGTCATCATAATAACTTCTCATTTTATCTGAATTAATGAAAATAGGAAAATGGGTTTTTCCCAGTTTATTTCCCCTACAAATAATTGTGTTCTTGTGGTTTTTTTATTTTTCATGTGTATCTAAAATTTTATTTCCATTCTGCATAATTTTAGAGAGGAATTTTTGCCTCTTGTTTTGAGTTTGAATTCTTGAGAAATTGCAGTTTATATTAATTTATACACATTTTGATGCACTCATATGGATGCATTAGTTTTATGTATTTCCTTATAGATACTATTTTAATATAACCCTATTGAAGAGGAGTTTTGAGCCCCCATTTATGTGATTTCTTAGGTGCTCTGATCCATTCCTCTATTTGCATTGGGTTTATGAATTTATTAATCAATGTTTCTTTTCAAATATCTCTCTCAATGATTATTTTCCATTTTTCCTTTCCAACCAAGGCCTTTGAGAAAAGTGATATGTGCTTTATACCCCAACCATGTTGTTCCTTTGTATTTTTATTATAGGCCGTCCTTTTTAACCAACGGAATTTCCCTTTGCTTCTTAGTTCCATTCCAATGATTAAAGAAGTATTATTTCATAATACTATTTATATTCTAATTGAGGGTGCATGATAGCAAGAGATGTAATGTAAGGATGGATAATAGTACCCTTTTCATGAATACCACCCTTCTCACCATAGAGTTCCACCTATGTACCTAACAATTGAACTTATTATTGTTATATATGAGCCAAAAGTTATAACTAGACTTTGACTTTATATATTTAAGTGCTTAATCCAGAAATCAAAATAATTATATGCTTCCTAGAAAGGGGAAAAGGAGAAGGTGAGAAACTTTGGAATCATGTTCTTGTGGTGTAGGGATACTATGATGTACCAAAAAAATGAATTATTTAGATCCACTTACATTTCAATGGATATGGAGAAGATACAATATAAATAGTTACAAAGTTTAGCCTCTCTACTAGGCCCATTCTTGAATATTAGAAGGATCATGGAATAGTGATGACAATTCTCATGTCCTCACCGATTTGAAGATTTAGATTATGACCTTCAATTAAAATTGTGTGGTTGTATATGTTGTATTATGCACATTGTTATCGCAATAAATATTTATTTGAAATCAACTCTTTGGGGGTCCTAAATTCTACATTCTACCAAGTTTTAATTTCTGTTGTATTTTCATTAGGCAACATTAATTTTAATGATATAGGTAAAGGGAACTACCTAATAAAAATGCAATGCAAATCCATTAGTGGAAGATAGGCCTTTTAGGAGCTTTTTTTTTACTCAATGAATTTCTTTAATTATAAAGTGTGTCTTTAACTCATCAACATGTTCACAAGAAGCCCACAAATGAGAGTTATTACTGCAACTAGTTGTTGGACGCTATTGATGTTGTGATCAAGACATGAAAATTTTTTCGTACACTTGAATTTTGTACCCTACTAAAGATGTTTCAATCTATCGTATTATGGTTCCTTCATGAAACATAGAGCTAGGGTTTTGGGAAAGGATTTTTCATGTCTCCTTTTTTTTTTTAATCATGTGCTTATCTCTGCTAATTAGTGTTAATGATAATAAATTTTCTTCTAACATCTTGCTCCAATATCATTTCTGTTATGGTTATAATGGACCTCTAATTTAAATCCTTATCTCAAACTAATACCCTTATTTCATCATCTAAGCAGTTTAAGTTTTTGTTGTTTGAAGGGTTCTCTTCACTTATTTATTCGTAATACCTTATTATAAGTTAGCATGGTTAAACTATACATTATGTAACGAAAAACTAACCCTTTTATACCTCACATACCTTTACATTTTTATCCTCCTAACCCAATACCTTACATCTAATATTTAGTGATGCGATATTCTAATCTTATTAATTTCATCCCTATGGTCTCATTGTATTTATATTCATATTCCTATGTTAACATGGATATTCTTATATTAAAAAAGATTGGAACTTCAACTTGAATACACATAATAAATATATGCATGGATATGTACAAGGTTTGTACGAAGGTTTTCATTCCTCATACTATAGTTTCATTGCGACTTTATTGTGGGAACCCCACCTCATTGCTTTTCCATATCCATAGTCTCCAAGTGGCAATGATCACATGTCTTCAAATGGCCCTCATTAATTTCAAGGTCACAATGGACAAATGAGATCAAACGAGGCTAGATCTACGGCTTTGATTCTTTTTGAAAACCGTAACGGTCTAACCTACTTGTCTTTGCCTCATTTCGACATTTTCACTGAGTGCTTTACAGTCGTCTGTCTCATGAGAGCTATGCCTCCAAAGATCAACCTACAACTTGTTTTCCAACCACCCTAAAATTTAATTCCTTCATTTTACCCTCATTCATGTTTGATTCAAAATAACATATCTTCATTTTATTTTTGTGACACAACCGAAGTCAATCATTATATATCAACTCGTCATAAAGCAATGCCATCAAAAAAAATTTCGACGCGAGGTTTTATGACCAAGAATTTAAATGGTCGAGTTAATATTATTATTTATAGGATGTATAGATATTCCAAGAAAAAAATTGTATGACTACCAGTTCTTATGTCTAATTTCACCACGTGGGTATGCATTCAATGTTCCTTGGTTGGGTTCAACTAATACCATCAAATGTGCCACATTGATCACCGCGGAATTGTTGGATTTAATGCTTACATTCCATATTTGGGGTGGTTTGTGATGGTTGGGAAATTCTCTCAACCTCTGTGTCTAATTTAGGAATAAGTTGGATCTCAGAAACTCTATTTAATAGAGTAATCTGAATGTAAATTTCTGTGTGTGAGTGTGTTTACACATACACCATTTGTGCATAATATGATTGTGTTTCTGTAATTGTGTGATTTTCAGTAATTTCTATCATGTTATTAGAGCACAGGAAAATAGGCCTGTGTGTTGTGTTGTGAGAAAATTCCTAGAACTGAGCTGAGCTTTCATTCAAGAGTTGTTTGTTGTGCGTTATGGACAACATATTCTCCATTTTTTAAATTGTTGCATCTCCAATTCAACTACAGCATCACCACCAATTTGGCTTGCAGCCATTTCTCCTGGCTTCCTAACAGGAAAACAGGCTGCGTCCTTTATTGCGAGTGAGTACATTTGAGAGACTATGTATCTGCATAAGCCTAGTAAACTGATATTGCATAGGGTAGAGTCAGTGTAAAGACATATAGCGTTGCCATCGTCCATCGATTTGTGTGTTCCAAAACGTGTTTTTTAGCTTCAGTCTTAAAATACAGGACAACATTGTTCAGTTACAGCTCAATTCAGATTGACCAGGAGGAATTTCTATATCGGGGAGGCTTCATTTATCTTTGCAATATTCTATTTGTTTTTTATTCCATGAATCATTGCCATTAAATATCTTATCTAGATTTCCCCATTCCGTGAATGTTTGTTTGAGCGAATTTCTAAGCTTTGTCTTTCAGATTGTAGTTGATGGCTTCATTCTTAAAACATGTGCAGATGTTTTGAATTTCCTCTTTGATGGTGGTGCCATCATAGACGCGTTGAACTCCCTTGGAAGCAAGAACTATCTTCGACAGGGATGGGAGATGTGAGTTCTATGGTTGAATTTGCCATGTTAGAATTAGTTGTTGTTTCAACTGAAACATATTGACAAGGAAGGACGTTACTGTGTTAATAAAAAACGGAAAGAGTATTTACATGTTTATTTTATTACCAATACATTTACGAGACACACAACACAAAGTTGCCGAATATTAAAGCCAAAGGTACTCCTTGCGGAAAATGGAGTCATGGAAGCTTTAGCTAATGGTCGCGTTGTTATTGAAATATAATTTTGGTTTAGTAGTATTATAATTTGTTTGTAGATTAAGTGAGATAAATAATCAGTTAAAGGTCATTTTTTTTTAATACTTATTTTAGATACATTCTCTATCTAGACAGCTTCCCTAAATAAATGGAGAGTACAGCGGTTAGCACCCATGTATTTTGGCGGATGGGAGCTTTTCCATAGAGTGACTAGGAGTTCAGTTCTTGCAATCAATTTTTTTTTAAGAGATCAAGTGGAAGTAAGGCTCAATATGGATGGTTTTCCAAATAGTATGGTAGTTACGGATCTAGGTAAGGATCCCTCGTTAGTAGTAGACATGAAAGTGGTCTCCTAATGAGGTTATGCGACAGATTGGGATGTTGTCCAGTAATTGACTTCAGGAGGTCTTTGATTCGGGAGTTGAGGAAGCGAACTCAAGAATCCAACTTGCCAACTACACCTTTCCGAGGGTTATGAGGAAACTTGATGGAGCATCTACCGATAAGTTTGATTATTTTGTTATTTATGAGTGAATTCAATAAATTCATGTAATGTAATCATTAACGGGGGATTTTGGAGTTAATGCTTACATTCCATATTTGAGAAGGTGGTTTGTGATGGTTGAGAAATTCTCTCAACCTCTATGTCTAATTTAGGAATAAGTTGGATCTCAGAAACTCTATTTAATAGAGTAATCTGAATGTAAATTTGTGTGTATGAGTGTGTTTACACATACACCATTTGTGCATAAAAGGAATTAAAGGAATCTAGAGGCACTACCTCGCCTTTCTATGAAGAAGGGAGGGGTGGTTGTGCAATTCATTTCCCATTGTCTTTTTATAATCAAGGTCCATCACAAATTATAATTAGATTATAAACAAAGTCTTCTCAAGCCCTAAATTTTAGTGTAGCTATTTTAAAAAATACTATTTAAAATCCATGTAATAAGTTCGGACATACTCGTTGTATTTTCCATGGTTAACCTTGAGATTTATGTTACAAGGATCGAGTTCAATTGTAACAATGACGAAATAATATTTGGATTTCATTGACGAAGTTCCAATCCCTTCTAATGACAATGAAATTGGAATTTTTCTTTAGTGCATGTGATTACACTTGGTCTCAAATATCATTTGTGTCCATCACCTTCAATTGTGAATCCTCATCATTCCAATACTCAAATTTTGGTCAAATAGCGATTCTAACGATTTCAAGTGTTAGTGATAGAACTACTGTCCCAATGATAGAACTAATGTTCAATGATGGGCTCTACAAACTCATATTGACCATGTCTGAGCATAATTGTTAACCTAGTGGTAGTAGAACCAAAGGAACGCAGTGAGAAATAAAATTTTTGGTAATTTAAAGTTCGGTTGATTTGGAAATATTAATTTAATTACATAGGAAACTTTACAGCATGGAATCCAAGAGGCTACAAAAAAATTCTTTTAAATATAGTCAAAACCCCCATCGTCACCTCAAGTGTCAGTTGCATAAGGATGCTCAATATTGGCTCAACCATTGCGGGATTAAGGAGGAGATCATCACTCGAAAGAAGGAGGATAATTTCCGAGATACTATTACATCAAATTTTCAGAAAAATTTGTGGGATGATAAGGAGTTCGATGGTAAAATTAATCTAAGATACTATAAGGAGGTGATCAACCCCACCCTTTATAACTAAAATTATCTTTATTTGTTCACCAACACTAAGAAAAAAATTAACATGGATATGATAAGAACTAAAGATATTTGAAGTGAAACTCACGATTTTTCTAAACCCAAGACTCCATGGGACGATATAATTTATCAGATTTGCAAATTCTCTAACATCCTTCACACTTCCAATATTCTTGAATTATTAATAGAACCCAACTATAACTATCTTAACAACAAGATTTTGAAGAATCATAATTGTATTAGTCTTAGTGGATGTTAATCATCATCATATATACACATAATTATAACTAAAATAAAGAAAAAGGTGGTTATTAAGCATAAGTAAGGGAATTCATTTAAAAATATAAATTTGTTTTCAGTATTAATTCAAGTGTAAAATTAATTTTTTTACATTATTTTTTAACTTCTAAGTTAGCCATTGGACACCCCAACATCAATTTTTAACTTCAAACACCCCAACATCAATTTTTTAACTTCAAACACCCCAACATCAATTTTTTTTGTTTTTTTTTGTTTTTTACATATTAATCTCACGTAAACCCATTTAACTGATAGGTGTATATTTATAGCACTTGTAATAATTATTTGTAAAGGTTCCTTCATCATAAAATACCCTAATTTATTATTCCCGTACTTGGTAAGGATATTAAAGTTTATGATCTTCCTATTTATGGAATAATTTCCCTTCATATATTTCTCTTCCTAAATGATTATCCTGCATTTTGGTTTATTTCATTGGACCCATTGTGATACACCTTGTCTAACACAAGTATGGTTCAAAATGATGCTTGACCTCACCAACATCGATTCATATTAAAGGGACGAATGTTAACAAATAATCTTTGAGATTATAAATTATTGTAAATAAGGTAGATAAAAAAAAATACATTCAAATACAAATTCTAATTATCTCTCTCCTTGTATAAATTATTGATCTTTCTTAATGAAATGTATTTATTCCCCAAAGTTACCAAAACTTGAGCCAAAGCAAGAAAAACTATTATTATAGTTAAGAATATATTAATAATGTAACACTATAAAAATATTAATTAATAATGTTGAGTTATTTAATTTTCAAATGAAGATATCTTTTTAATCAATTATTGGGATAGAGAATATCAATTATGAAATTCCAATTACTTATAACAAATAGTATTATTTTATAAGAAATAGTATTATTTTATGATATATATTATTAGTAGCATGAATCTATCTTAGCTCTAGATCTACCAAGCAACTAGAGATCAAATATCTTAACTTCTTATCTAATTTTTCCATCTTATAGTTCAGAGTTAAGATGGATCTATGTTGGTTTAGAAATACTTATTATTTTTTATTTTTGAAAAAATTAAGTTACAAAATTTATTAAGTATGATATCAATTTACATAATCTATTAATTAACCTGGATATTCTGCAAATAAAATGAACAAAAGAAGTACTACATGGTAGTTGAGATTAATGACAATGAATTATCACAAGTTTAGAGAGCTAGTATTCTGTTTCCCACCAAGGTCTTTTCTTTTGGTGGTGTAGAAATTTAAATCACTAGTAGCCACATTACCCAGATCACATGTCTTACATGTTCTTTCCAAGACTCTATTAATGGTTGGTAATTATGAGCTTCCTCTATCCTAGGTAAGAATCCTTTCACAGTTGATTTCAAATGGTTTTCCAAGTGCACGGATCTAGGTCCAGATATCGATTTGGTCTTTTAACCCCACTCTTATGTTTCACCTTTCTTTCGAAAAGCAATTTGATTTTTCTCTACACACAACTCAGCTTACTGTTTCCTCATTCAAGTGGTTTCCCCTACCTTCTCTTAGATGAGTCTCTAGAAGTTGGATTCACCATTTTATTTTAGTTTTATCCTAACTCAAACATTTATGCTCAGAACCGAGGGTTTTCTATCTTTTCTTATCAATATGATAAGATAAGCAACATCATTCTCCTAATTGCTCCGTACTTCTTTTAAAGTCCATTAATATTCTGTATAGTTTATTTGATATGTGCTCCCCAATCACTTGTGTATATATAATAATGTGTATTACTATTATGCATGACTAATATGGGCAATAAATCCATTGAATTTCCTACATTGATTCATTAATTTACATATTATAATTGCTAATATTGAACATTGAAGGTTATCTAAAATCTAGGTGGATAATTGTGTTATACAATTTGGTTTATCTCACACTATGGATAGTTTAATCTATAGCAATCTGATTAGTTCTGGCGATGGTGTGTGTGTATACAGGGTTACATGTGTTCACCTGAATTTCCTTCTACTTTTTATTTCTCGAAAGATATTTTATTAATTAATTCAATAATATATTTACATCACGAGGTAGTACTCGTCATGAATTTTTTTGGCCATTACCAATAATAATTGATTTCTTATATATTTAAGTATAACTAAAATTTTGTTTCATAATATTATAAGCTTAATACATTATTTGGAATCTACAAATATCAATTCCAAGTGTATAATTTATTTTATAATATTATTAATATTGCATCGTGTTTATATTCAACTAATCTAAAAATGTTATAAACAAAAATATATTATTAAGACAAACATTTTAGCATTAAAAACAAATAAAACATTTCATTGTTATTATTAAATAACATAATTTATTAGTTATTCAATGTTGATATTAAGTAATATAATACAGAGTAAAGAAAACTATTATCCCATGAATATTTATAATTCTTTTACTGTTAAAGTATATAAAAATAGTTTGAATGCATATGCTCACTTTATGTCTTATTTTTTTGTTATATTTGGAAAATTATGAAATTTTGGTTAAGCATTTCAATATATTATCATTCTAAGCTAACTATTAATTTGGCATAAGAATCCTTATAAAAAAAAAAATTAGAGTAAATCTTCTGTTATACATCAGACAAGCTCCCTTCAACAACCTGGCTGACCTTTCTTTTACATTCTTTATGATCATTGAGATATAGTTTACAAGCGTCTCTATTTCAGAGGATCATTTGGATTGTGGTCACACAATAATGACTGGACCCAGATGATACAAACATAACGATTGAGAATCAATATTATTGCATCTAAAATCATTTGAATCTTAGCTTTCCTTTCTTTAGAATGTCATATTATATTTCATGAACACGTCACAACCAAAAAGGTACCTGAATTGAAGTGAGCACTGCAGCTACATCGTACACTGGGTTCCAATTTTTTTGCAAAATGTCCAAGCAAATGCCACCATCACCATTAACTCCGTTGATAATTACCAAAGACCTTTTTAAAACGAGGATATGTTTTGTCTGGTAAGGGTTTGAGAACAAAAGTGGCAGATTTCATTTTTCTTACACCATCAAATACTATTTAATTACTATTTTAAAAACGTAATGAATAGTCAATTTGTATTTACTGAAGTAACAAATTTAAGTTTTCATAGAAAACACTTACCATTTGGGTGAAAGATCTTCGACACAAAACTGACCATTGGAGGTGTATTAGGATAACCCTCCCTAAACTCTAGCATTATCTTGAACATGCCTACAGAATTGAGATACAAAACTCATCAGTTCCAGTGAACCGAAATTAAAATTTCTGAAATAGACATAAAGTTTTATTTTAGGGAAATACTCACCGCCATCACTTGGAGTGTCTGTAGGCCTGCAAAGAAATGTGAACAAAACGAGCTTATTAAGATGACTTGAAATTGACAATTTAAGAAGCACAAACCTTATTATGAAATGACAGAATCCCTAGTATATATACCCAAAGATAATAGCATCCCTGATCTTAATACTGCTCTCTCGCCGAGCTCCGCTAACAACTGCATGGGGTTTCCTTAGATCAGCCATCAGTCTCTTCATGCACGCAATAGACTTACTGCCTCCCTCTATCCTGGTTCGCTAGATACCCCAATTACGATGATGCAAGCTAAGGAAATTGACAATTAATGGGTTGAGAGCGAAGAAAAGTTCAAGAAGAATAAGCAAATATCTTCTCTGGATATCCGTGATTATAAACATGTGAAAAACACAACTTTTTTTCCTCTTTATTTATAAAGATGTTTTCACTTGAATGTAGGGGTCGCGTCCTTACATCCAAATCCTTGTTCCTCTTCACAAAAAAAAAGTATTTTGCACGTTCTGTTATCAAGTTTTATTTTTTCGTTTAATATATTCCCGACATTAAAACAAGGTTGTCCAAACCCAAATATTTAATAGTATTACTCCGAATCTATTTATTTTTGTTTATTTTCTTTGTTTTTTTTTTTTTCCCGGTAAAGCAGATATTTGTTTTTACACTATAAAAATTACGGTATGCGGTATGTGTAAGATCAGACAGATTAGTTAGTTATTTATAATTAAGGTAACATAAATATAAAATAGAAAAATATATAATTTTATATTTTAATAAGTAAAAATATTTATTTATGACTTAAAATTAAATGATAATTTTTTTTTTTTTTTATGGATTATTGACAACATCATGATGGTGTACTTTATAAAGCAAATAAAATGTTATTATAAATTTATTTTGACTAAAATATTATTTTATTATTATATTACATTTCTAAATATATAAAAGAATTTAGTATTATAAAAAATTACTTAACTACTAATTTATAAATTTATAAATAAATAACATATCAATCTAACACATGCTAAGGTTTGACAAGAACTATAACTAGGTTTGCTGAGAAACTAGTATATAAGTGAGACAAAGGTATAATGAGAACTATAATTAGGCTTACCATGAAACTATTACTCATCCTAAAATTGAGAAATATGGAAAGTTGAGAAAAATGTATGTATCTTGTAAAGATGTATTTGCTTTTGGTTAATATTTTATTGGAATTTTAATGATAGATTCTAAACTTTTTAATTAATATGTTATAATTATGCTTTGTATATATATCTAATTATTAATATTCATTCTACTATATACTATTAGATAACGATTTAAATCTAATAAAGTATAGAGAGAATCACACAATATTCAACATATATATGTTTATGTGTGGGGTGAGTATAAAACCGAATAACAATGTGGGAATTTGTCATACATAGTTATTTTCTGTAAATAACATATCCAAAATATTTAAAAACACTAAATGAGTATCAACAAAGTCAACCATTAAGTTTGTTGATATTAGTTTTATCTTCATAATTTAGGTTGTACTGCCAATTACAATATTTATTATTTGAATAAATTATTTCGATAATGATAAACAATGATACATTTGAATGCAATAGAGTCTATCCACAAAGGTTTGTAAGTAGCCCTACTTTGAATTTCAATTTCCCATGTCTAACAAAAACTTGGTTTAAATTTATGTAGCATGTAACCAATATTATTTTCTAGAAAGGTGTCATGGTAATGGTGCTCTTGCTGTGATTGTAGTATGTTTGTTAGATTTGGTTTTATTTTTATGTTTCTAGTGATATATAGTATCCATTCAGCCTTGTTATTTGCATCTTACATTTCTCAAAGTTTTCGGAGCTAAACTTCCTATTACAGAGACACAATTTTATTTTTATTAAAAAAATTTCTATATCTTTATTGGACGTCTCATTATTTTTATGAGGTTAGGATTATTCTTGGTATGTATAATATCATATCCATTTCACAACAATAGGAATATTTGTTTTGTACTGTAGTTTCAAAATCACAAATACATGGAGTCCTCACAAATATTTCCTCAACTTTTCACATGAAGAAGTGAATTTAATGACAAACCTCCACCCAAGACTTTGCATTAATGACTAAGTCCTTTTGGAAATTCTCGTTTCCTATCTCATTTCTAACAAACTAATCAATGCTATATATTGATGAGCCAAATTCAATCCAACTCTCATGCACATGAAAAACCTTGATATAAGGATATTATAGATTATTTGGTGGAAGGTTCACACCTTTAGTTCAAGTTTAACAAAACTAATGTTAAAGAAAATACCACTCATACTTAAAGAGGGGAATTGAACTGCAATGGGTAGGTGAGGTTAATGAAGAACGGAGAATATTATTGTTGGAATTTCTGGTAGATGGATTTGAACCCTAAACCTTTGTAAAATGGAGGATATGGATAAAAATAAACTAGTTCATAATCTATTTGAAGAAGACAAGTATGTGTACTTAAGAATTCCATATCCCACAAGAAGTTGGAACACCCACCTTAGTCTAAAGATGATTTCTTTAAGGCTTTAGAGGTAAAATTTCATTTTAAAAATAAAACAAAAAACATTTGTCAAGATTTGTCCATGATTTTTTCTTTCCCTTCAATTTCTAGTAGTTTTAATGTCTCCACTTAATTTAGTTCTAGAAATTTAGCTTTTAGGACAATTTTATGTTACACTCTAGCCTTTGATGTTTATTTTTAGATGTTAATGATTTTTTTTTTATTCATTTTTTTGTTAAACATGTTGAAATTTTTATTAAATGGAAATCATTGCATGAGTTGTGCTCAAATTTCCAAGTAAGTGTGGGCCAAATGATAGCTAGCTTGTGTCTCTTTAAAAACTGTCGATTCTAGAAGAGACTTTAATGTCCTTATTTTTAACCCAAGTGCAATAGTAAAATAAAAAAGGAAATACATGTGTTAATTCATGATTTCATTAATAAATTTTTTATTAGATTAAATAGTAATTATGATTGTCGCTTCCATACTTTTGAACTATCTAAATGGTCGTAGCTATTGATTGGTACTCTACCTCATTAAAAATGAATTGTGAAAATTTTGTACAATGGAAATTTGGAGAAAAAGGATCATTAAAATTTAGTGAATACATTTTTTTCTTGTGTATCCATTCCAACATTATACTATCCCAATCTTCTCTCTTTTTTACATCCATTGGATGGACTAATTAGCTAGGAGAATCCTACAAAATTCTACAGACAATTCACTTTCAAAGGCCTCTTTGAGAAAAATATATTGGGAGACTATGTCTAAGGGTCAAATTCAAAAAAAGGAAAATAATCAAGACTTTAAAATCTTGTGAATCATCTTTGTCTTGTTGGCAGTGTGATATTAAGCTAGTGTTTTTCCTTGTAATGTGGTTTTATTAAATTATTTGGATATTTATTATTGTTATAATACTCTATATTATGATAGTATTGGATATTTTACTGTTGCTATACTATGTAAACATTGGGATATTCTAGTAAATAAGTAATATTATTAATATTCGTATTCGTGTGATTATGTCATATTTGTATTGGAATGTATCTCATAATAGTATTGGAATATGTATATGGGGACTACTTAGTGTTAATGTGTGTTGAAATTTTTCTTTCTCCATTTCACTTCTTGGTTTATTGAATTTTGAAGTGATTTGAAACTTTTCATTTCCATGGATTTTGTCATAGAATTTCCAAGTATATCTAGACAACATGATTCCATCACAGTTATGGTGGAAAAATTGACGAAGGTAACCCACCTCCTTCCAGTGGAATCTACTTATTCATCTTGAGATGTAGCATAGCTATTCATGAGATATGTGGTCATATTGCATGGTGTTCCAAAGAAGATTGTATCAAATATGATGCTAGATTATCTGCGGATATGGATACAAATTTTTCCTTTAGCACATCTTATCATCTGAAGACAGATGGATGAGAAAATAGGGTCAATAGGATATTGGAGGACACGTTGAGGATGTATGTGATACATCAGAAGAAGACATGGGAGGAGTACCTTCTAGTGGTTTAGTTTTCTTGCATAAATAAATATTAGGAGTCACTAAGGATGAGTCGATTTGAGGCACTTGATGGGTGGATTTGTAATACCCCTATTAGTTTGAGTGGTACAATTAGCAGGGTATTGATTGGGCTGGAAAATTTTGTAGAAATGAAATAGGAGATGTAAGTAATCAAAATTAATTTGAAGGAAGCATTCAATAGGAAGATAAATTATGCATATTGGAACAGGTTGTTCAAGGGGTTTCAAAATCAGTAAAAAGTGTACTTGTGCATAAAGCCTAAGAAGAGATATCTGAGGATTCGATCATGTGCCAAGCTTCCACCTCATTATTATGGACCTTTCAAGATTATTGATAGGATTGGATGAGTAGCCTATCAACTTGAATTGCCTCGGACACCTAAAGTCCATTATTTTTTCAAATTTTCATTGCTTAAGAAGTATGTTAAATATGTTGATCATGGGATTGACATATTTGTATTATAGGTGGAGCTAGGAGGATAATTCAAAATGGAGTGAATTTTACAGAGAAATATTCCCATGCTCTCGAATTGACAATCGAGTAGGTTAAGGTGCATTAGAAGCACTTTGGGCCTAATGAAGCTACAAAGGAGATGGGTAATCATATGTGGGTTGTGTATCCTCCTCTATTCACTAGTAGAGAAAATGTTCTAGTATAAGTCTTTGGTATTTTTTTTTGTACATGATTGGGTATGATGTTTTGGTATATGTACATAAGTATATCGATGTAAATATTGTCATGTGTTGTGTTATAAGGATGTAATAATAGGTATGGGTGTCATGTCATTATGGTTTTTATGTTGTTATGTTGCCGTGTTGGTTGCTTCTCAGCAGGTTGATCATTGTAAATACTGCAACGAGCTAAGCTATAAAGATGCATGGGAAGTATGTTTTTCTTTGAATACTCTTGTTGGTTGGATGTGTTATTGACCACCAAGGATGGTGTTCCCCTAAGGGGGAGGGGTATTTAACAACCCTGGGTTAAAAATTCATGTAATAAAGTTAATAAAGGAAAAATAATAACCATGGTCATGGGACACGTATTCCAAGCTTGATGTTGGGGAAAACATCCTAGTGTGGTTGTTCATTTTGTTTATTATGGCTATGGAATTGGAAATGGAAATGGAAAAGGATTTGGAAAGGAAAATTTGAATTTATTGGCATTTTATTTAACAAAATAATGTAAAATAGGAGAAACGAAGGTGAAAGGTGAAAATGAAAGAAAATAATGCAAAATTGAAGGAAATAGGGGCATCTTTAATAAAAAAAGCTTATGAGGATTAGTAGGTACCTCTTGTTAGTTCAACATTTGGTAGTTCTGTTTTGGAGCTATTTGTGTCTCATACTCTTAGACACTTAGATTTTTCTTGGCACGCTATTGGATGAATGTGGAATACTTGAGTTTTGGAGAAACAAGGCAAAGGAAGAGAAGGAAATTGCGAGAAGATATCAGGATAAGAAGCTACATCAGGATTTTCTTGGAGGTAGCAAGTTGCATGTATGATTTCCTTACTATTTTTGGCATGCATGGAACATGCATGTGGTTTCTTTGCTATGATCTATCATTAGCATGGACGATTTACTCAATTGACATGATTTTTTCCTAGCCTTGTCATTTCCTATATATACATGGTGATGTGGGAGTCTTTTGATTTTGTGTAGTCATAGACGCTGACATAGTGGGTTATGCATTCATCCAGGAAGCCATTGATGCACACATTGAGTTTTCTTGTAACATCCTAGATTCATATCTAGGGTTTTATAGCTTGTTTCGGTTGGCTTCAATGATCTCTTGTATTAGGGTTTCTTTCTGTTGTATATATATATATATATATATATATATATATATATATATATATATATATATATATAGACATATAAATATATATATATATATACTAGTAATTTTTGCTACAAACTTAGGTATTGAGCTCATTGTACTCTATGTTGAAAAAAAATTATGATGATATATTAAAGAAGAATATTTGAAATGTTTTCCCCCTTGTGGCATTTTTCCATGGCCTTGGACCAATTTCTTTTCTCTTATGGTTTTGTTGTTTTCTTCATTATCACTGCATATATTTTTCTATATTTAGTTACAATGTATGGTTGATTACACAACTTATAATTGGATATATGGTTTATGAAAAAGTAATTTGGGCTAAATTAACTGATAGAACATAGAAAAATATTAAAACTTAACATGGTATCAGAGTTGAGGTGAAGGACAAGCACAAAATAAGAGAAGAAAAGAAGCCTTCAGAAAATGTTTTCATTTCTCTAAGGAATAGGCACAAGAAAGGTGAATCCAAAGCAAAGAAAACTATATTTGATTGTTTACAAGATCATTTACTTGCATATCTTGGGAATTTAGGAAATTCGAAAGACATGTATGCCAAAATATTTGGAATATATTAAATCAACAATATGAATGAGGTTATCACCTTGATTAATCAACTCAAGGAAACAAATATGAACAAATGATGTTGATTGTGGACACTTAAAAACCTCTTCCTACCCTACTTGAGCTCCTAGGGTAAGGAATTAAGATAAAGGGCTCCTGGGGTGAGGGATCTCTTGAAAATAGGCTAAGCCCCTATCTGTTACCCATAGGGTTGAAGATGTTGCTCCCCTATCTTCATAGGATATATGACTGTATCTCCCTTGATTGGTATTTGTAGAGTATACCCAAGTTGGCCTCATATCTTCAAGAAAGGATTGGAATATTTATCAACATTTGGCAAATGAGTTGAGAGTGTAATTTACTTCTAAAACCCACTTTGATTATGATGAAGGTGTTCTACCACATTACTATTGAGATTCATTGAATGGAAGATCTATAGGCAATAGGATTGAGTTGAGATGTTCTCCCCTCTTCAGATTCTAGGGTCAAATATGTGATCCAATATATGGTGATTTATCATGTTGCTTGCTATGCGTGGAAGATATTTCTCCCTGATTCGCCTTCTTTTAGATCCAAGAATTTTTAAGTAGATAGAGTTGAGTAGAGACAACCTAAGCATGCCAACATATTGATAGGATGATGTAAATATCAACAAGAAAATATTGGCTGGTGGAATTATTCCTAGTTGAGAGGGACCGTTAATTTTTGCAACTAGTGTCTAATTCCACCTTAAACATCGTAGATCACCAAGATCATAACTTTATTACATTCCTCTTTTCAAGATGACCAAAATTGACCTGAATATCAGCCCATTCAGTAAATTGTATGCTAAATTTTGAATTATTGTATTTATTAAACTGTAATGGAATGGGTCAGCCTAAGCACATGTGGAATTGGTCAAGTCGGCCTCAACCCCAATTTCACCCTCATGAAAGCCTATAAATAGAAGTGACCTAAAGATCATTCTAACATATTTCTCAAGCTATCTTGTATTTGTATTATTTTCCTTTTTTTTTCTATTTTGTCTTATCTCCAAGATGTTTAATGGAGGGAGTTCATGCAGGGTCCAAAATCATAGGTGAGAGACTCGCTCTTATTTAGGATTTTCAGGATCTTAGTCGCATTATTGCTACATTGTTTTTTCATCCATATTCGCATGAGCATAGGCTTATGCCTACATCTACAGTGCCATAGTTGTAGGCACAAAGGCTTAAGGGTGTTGTAAGGGATTTAGAGGTAGATCAAGGTGCGCTCGTCCCTAGATGCTACCACAAAGTGTCCTAGTAGCATCTAGGGAGACATAGACACAAGTACAAAGGCTCAAGATTGTGGCTAAGAAGTTTTTGAGTGGACATATCATAGATTGACCTCATATTCATGTATAGTGTTTTCCAGGTTGCGTCCACGTAGTCACAGATGTTATCACAGTGGGTTATGCATGCATCCAGAAAGCCATAGAGGCACGTAGTCATTTTTAAGGTAGCATCCTAGATTCATATCTAGGGTTTGAGAGTTTATTTCAATTCAATTTAGTGATTTTTTGTATCAAGGTTTCTTTCCATTATAGATCTCACGATCTGCACTTGATATTCCCACTACAAAATTCTGTATTGAGCTCATTGTACTCTCTCCTAAAAAAAAGTATTACCATCTATTAAAGAAGAATATTTTAAAGGGTTCCCCCTTGTGGGGTTTTTCCTATGGTTATGTTGTTTTCTTCTTTATCACTGCATATCTTTTTCTATCTTTCATTAAAATTTATGGTTGATTTCACTGCTTATACTTAGATACATTATCTATGAAAAAATAATTTTGGATAAAGTAATTGATACATCATAGAAAGATCTTAAAATTTAATAGTTCATATGTGGTATTTATGGCTGTTGTATCCATGTTATTTATATTGGTTGTATGTTGGTTATGAGTATGTTTTATGACAATGATGATGTATATCTCTCATCATGTTTTGGTTTGTAAATAAATGAAAAAGGAATATATTCCACAATAGTATATATTGTAGCTAATGTGATAATGAATCAATGCTTCTTAGCAATTCTCAGATAAGTATGAGAATGCTATACTCAAATATGTTATTTTAACGTATAGAATGCATATTTGTGACATGTTTCAAGAAATTTCTATCATGAATAGGATGGGCCCAATAAATTCCGTATTCAAGTATTAGCATTTGCATAACTATTTCAATGTAAATTTTCATTTCTATAAGTTTTATGATTTTCTTAGCAGTGACTAGGTCCCAGTCCTAGGTAATAGCCTTAAGTATCACATTTGTGGGCATAGCACTAGCAGAAAAAGGCAACAAATGAACTCAGGAAGGATCATGGGAGTGAATTGGGCTCCCAATATGTTGGAGGCCTTGGCAAGGGAGTGACTAGGGCTCAAGGAAATTTAAATATTGACTTCCCTCAAGGATTGGTCAACTAGAATGGTGGGTTATCTCTTGGAGATTTTTTTAGGATGTGTGAATGGCCACGTTTATTTTTTCCATGGGTTCCACTTCATTAAGGTGACCTAGGATGTTGAATCACATCATAGTAGCCTTTTATCACATGTTTACCCCACTTGGCCAATTATCTTCGGTAAATGTTGGAAGAGGGTGTTATAATATATTCATACTCCGTACAATTATAGGGTATATTTTCCCTCACTATGAATGATAGTGGTGAGGAGATATGTTAAATTTGATGAGGAGAAGGCTATGAAATGTTTTCTAGAATGAGATCTTAGCATCCCACTAGAGGAGAAATTGTTACTTCCAAAGGAGGAGCCTCAGGTGGAGCTTTACGAGATTGTGGAGAAACCACATATGGATGAGTAGAGACGACGTCAAGTGGAGAAACTCACTCAACCATAGACTTCCAAAAAGGGAAGAAAATAATGAAAGAAACTAAAATATTGTTGTAGGATGCATGAGAGCACATGGGAGATCCTACAAATTTACGAAGGAAGAGGAGGTAAACATAAAAGTACACTAGGTATATTGCTCTCATGAGAGAGCTCATTAATTCATAGCCTTATTTATTTGAGGAAGTATTTTCTCAACTAGTTTTGGGTGATGCCATGGTTGAGGAGTATGAATCCATCATGAAGAACAGTGTATGGTAGGTGGTTCCGAGTCCAGAAAACAAGTCAGTTGTTGGTTCCATATGGATACAAATTCAATCATGTAGATGATGTGAGCATTGAGAAGTACAATACTAGATTTTTGGCGAGAGGATTCCCACAGGTAAAGGGAGTGGACTATGAGGAAACACTTGTTCATCTGGAAATATATTCCTTAATTATTATATCATTCAATTAGCTACACAAAGGATATGGAAGATCCGTCATATGGAGGTGAGGACGATATTTCTTAGTGGCTTTGTTACGAAAGAAATTTACATAGAGATTTTGTTATCACATTAACTTTGTTTTTAATTTTTTTCATAAAAGGATTAAAATTTCAGTCCCACATTTTCTAATATATTTCTCTCAATAAAATCACTGACAATGGCATCATAAGAGTTTCTGATATAGTTCGAAATCTGACTATTATCACCAAAAATGCTAAGTTTAAAAAATTGTCTTTTCAAGTACAAGGTAGTAAATTTCGGAGCAGTTTTTGAATAGATGGAAACTCATTTTTTAAATCTGAAGTGATTTTTTTTTCACAATGGACCAATTAAAAAAAGCCTCTCTCAATTTTCTAACAGGTGTTATGGTTTGAAATATTAGAAGGTGTATTTGAAGTTTGTTTTTCAAGATTTTTGTGTCGTGTTTTAGTAACGTTTTTCAAAAGTCATTTCCAAATATATTAGAATGAATTTTATGAACCAAAAATATTTTCTTGTCCCTAATGGATGCATTAATAATAAATCCTCTCAGTTTTCTAACATCTACCACGGTTTTAGAGTTTAAAAGGGATCATTGTACCCTATTTTTCAGGAATTCGTGAGGGAGAATCTCATGGAAAGTTGGTGACTATGATACCACCTCATCAAATTCAACTTGTTGTTCCTTATCTCTGGTAAAGACTCCAAAAAAAACATTATCTTTAGATGTAGATGTGCTTTAAACTATTATGTGCATGTATTTGATATATACACTTTATCTCTTTTATTGATAGCAATTTGTAATGAAATCTTTTCTAGAAACTTGTTTTTAGTTTGATTTTCATTTCTATAAACATAGGCTCTATAAATTGAAACAAAATTTTGGATCTTTTTTTACAAAATCATTTTGTATATTGGTATATTTGAGTAGTATTGAATAACCTAAAAGAATTTATGAGAATTTTATAGGAAAATCATGTGTTGTAGTTCTATGTCAGTCTCTTCTTTGTTCTATAAACTTTCTTTCATGTCTGAAAATGTTAGAATCTAAAATTGGATCTAATTTAAGCTCTTATATTTTATTTATCATCCATTAGGATTTATTATGTTAGTTAACTATAAATTACATTTCATCTCATTCTTCTTCTTTAAAATTCTCCATTTTTCAAAGGATTTGTTGCTATCATTTTTTTATAGATTTGTCATTATATTTGTAACCCCACTTGCTTAGAACTAGAATCCATGACCAATGGTATTTTTTGTAAAATTCCCAAATAATTTCATCCTATGATCTCAATTCTAGCCACTAAACTCAACTGTGAAACCTTCTACTACAATGATCATAGAGTACTTATGTTTTAAGGAGAGATCCCTCTCAACGTTGAAGGGTTTCATTTCATCCTAAAATAGGTTTGATGTTACCTTAGATTTTTCTTCATTACAACTAGGGTTTATCTAAGTGATAACATCTTGGTCTCATTGTCGAGGAGGCAAAATTTCATATCAAATCATCGCTCAAAGGAATGACAATGATCAGATTTGTTTTATGATGGTCAAGAGAGAACAAACACGAAGAGGTCTTGCACTATTCAACTCATGACTCCAATGTCAATGAGATCTATAAATTAAAGCATCGCTAACTACTTCACACTTAAAACATGAATTCCATGGAGGCTTAGATATTTTCAAGGTATGCTCATATGAATCGTTCTCCTATTCCTAGTTTTCTTAATCACATCCCTCACATATATTGGCAGACATGTCTGCTAAAGTTTAAGGATCAATAAACGGATGATGTTGGTTTCCATTTTTTCAAATTTAATTTGTATATTCATAAGTTAGTGGTTTAATTTCCTGAATATTACCTCATTAATATGTTTATTGTCATGAAACCAACTCCCAAAATAGAAGAAAAGACAAACCAACACCTTAGAAATCAGCCACTTTGAGGTGGAAACCTACTTTACATTACATAAATTAACAATTGCTGGATGATACAAATAAAAATACTTCATTTTTATATATAGGAGTCCATGGGGTCACAATATAATCCTAGCCAACCTAACAATAATAATTTAAGGGCGCAACAATAACAATAGTGGATTTTATGGGGGACAATAATAGCAATATGGGGGCTACAGGGGTACAACAATAACAAAAATGGGGCTACAATAATAAGAATAACGAACTACAATAGTAATATAGGGACCTAACATGCCCCTCTCCTTCAAAAAATTGTTAACCTCAACGCTTGAGTAGCTCTGAATCCAAATTTTATGAAACCATGGTATTTGGTTGTGAGTTGAGTGGGGCCCATGTTGGAAAAATTCTTCGAAGCCTTGAAATAACTTTGGTTGAGTTAAAAGCCCTGGAGCCTTAGTTGGAAAAATTCCCTAGAGCGTTTGGTGGGCTGAGTTACTAGTCATGTTGCCTTGGCTAGATAAAGACTCTAGAGGTCGGCAATAGTTTTGGGTTGAGTTACTAGTCTTAGAGCCTTGGTTGGAACAAACGCTTTGGATCCCTAGAAAACTTGGATAAAGACCAATCTGGTGATTTTTAGTGATGTCCAACCATGGGACGTAATCACTGGTTGAGGTTTAAGGTTGTTTAGCCTTTGGAAGCCTTGGTTTCATTTTGGCTATGCTAATCCCTATAAACTTGAAAAAATTGTTTTGGTAGCATCTAGGGAGCCACAGATGTAGAAAAAGAGACTGAAGGTTGCTTATAAGGGGGTTTTGAGTCGATCTGCGTTACTTGACCACCAACACATGCACATTTTTTTTCCTGCTAGCATCTTCGTAGTCATATATGCTGACATAGTGGGTTGTAAATTCATCCAGGAAGCCATTGTCACACTCAGTCAATATTCTAGTAATGTCCTAGATTCAGAGATAAGGTTTTATAGTTTCTTTCTGTTGGCTTCGATGATCTCTCGTATGAGGGATTCTTTCTATTAATTTCTGCTACAAACTTATGTATTTAGCTCATTATAATTTATGTTGATGAATTAGAGTAGGATTTCATGTGATAAGGATGGAGATTGAAGCATCCTTTTAGTTTCAATGTGCTTTTGGAATGTAGCAAAATTAGTTACAGGAATCATCTTCGGCAAGATATTCTCATTAGTACTAATTTAGTTGAGCAAAGAATGTATTTTATTGTAGTTCATCTTGGTTTTAGTGTTTAGTTTTAAAATATTTATTTTCAGTAAATTTCCAAGAGTTTCTATATTGGGATTGATTCCAGGTTATGAATAGATCATAGAATCGGGTACAGGTTACACGTTGTTGGTATCAAATCTTGGGAGCCGCCCAATGGATTAGGCCTCTGGTCTATGGGGTTATTTTTGCTATCATTTATTCCCATCATCCTTGTGAAGCCAATTGTTATCACATTAACTCTCTTTTTAAAAAAATTCAAAAAACACTGACAATTTTAGTGTCAGCATTTTAGTTGTAACAAAAATGGAAATCATTGATATAACGAATATGAATTTTTTAATGTTCTGATAAAATATTTTGAACAAATTTACCCAAAACAAGCTCTTTGGAATTTTCGATATAGTTGACAAGCCGACTATGAATGCCAAAAATGATGAGTTTAAAAGTATGTTTTTTCCTGTAAAATGTAGTAAATTAGGGAGTGATTTCTGAATAGATGGAAATATTTTTTTAAATATGAAGGATGTTTTCATCGACAACGGAGCCATTCAAAACAAACTCAATCGGTTTTCTAACAGGTTTTAGGATTTCAAATATTAGAAGGTATATTTGAGGATATTTTTCAGGATTTTTCAATCTTGCTTCAATAGCATTTTGTGAAATAAGTTTCTAAATAGGTGAGAATTAATTTTACAAAAAAAAGAGGTTTTTGACCGTGATGTACCCATTAATAAAAACCTCCATTGGTTTCCTAATAGCTATCACTGTTTTGAATTTTCGAAGCAATCATTGTAACATATTTTTCCAGAAATTCATGAGGGAAAACCTTATGGTTAGTTCGTGACTTGGAGTCCATCTCATCAAATTTGACTTGATGTTCCTTATCTCCTGCAATGACTCTTGAAACAAATTTATCTTTATATTCCCATAATATTCGAAAATTTTATATTCATATATTTGAAAGATACACGTGACCTCTTTTATTGTTAAAAATTTGTAATGAAAGCTTTTCTAGAAACTTGTTTTTATTTATTTTGCCTTTTTAATAAATGTAGGTTCTAAAAATTGAAACAAAAGGTTAGATTTTTCTTTTCAAAAACAATTTTTATACTGGTATATTTGAGTAGTCTTGAATAGCCTACAGTTTTTTATGAGAATTTTATAGGAAACTCATGTGTTCTAGTTCCCTATCACTCTCCTCTTTTTTTATAAACTTTCTTTCATTTTTGAAAATGTTAGAATATAATATTGGATGTCATTTACGATCCTATGTTGTATTTATCAACAATTAGTATTTTTTTTTTCATTTAGCTATAATTTTTTTTGTTCAAATCATTCTTCTTTTTCAAAATTATCCATTTGTTAAAGGATTTGTTCCTGCCATGATTTTTATAGCTTTCTCATTGGATTTGGATCCTCACTTATTTATAACTGAACTCCATTCGCAATGATATGTTTTTTAAACTACCCAACTAATTTCATCCTATGATATAAAATTTTCCCACTGAACTCAAATGTGAAGCCTTCTACTACACTGAACATATATTAGTTTATTTTTACTGAGATATCCCTCTCTTGGTTGGAGGGCCACCTTTGGACCTAAAATAGGTCTTAAGGTTACCTTAGTGTTTTTCCAGCATCGAGGGTTTTCCCATAGTGAGCATCCAAATTATTTTGAGACATATCATAGGGAGACATGTGTGTAGAATCAGGAGAACGTTGTATGGTCTCAAATAGGAACCCCAAAAAATTGTATACTTAGATCTACACATATCTTAGTGTATTGGGATTCACCAAAAGTGAAGAAAATACCAATCTCTATCACATTCTCCTATATGGAAAATTTCCTATCTTTGTATTATATGTTGATGACCTGATACTTACATGGGATGAGTAGTTGATTGACTCTTGAAAGGAGAACCTTGAAAAAAAATTCAAGATGTAGGACATAGGCTTGATGCATTACTTCCTTAGTTTAGAGGTACGATAGGGATATGGAGAGTTGTTTGTGAGTGTGGGGAAGTATTCATACGACATAGTAAAAATATTTAATATGCAGGAATATGAGCCTATGGAAACTCCTTTAACCACAAAATTCAAGAAGGAGAATCGTTATTCAAGAGAGGAAGTATATGATACCATCTATAAATATCTTGTGGGATCCTTGATGTATCTAGTGAACACAAGACCTAACATATTCTATGACATTATACAGTTGATTCAAGCTATAGTGAATCCTACTAAGTTGTATTGGAAGGAAAAGAAACATGTGTTAAGATATTTGAAAGGCACTATAGATTATTTATTATGGTACAAGAGGGAAAAGGGAGTGAATATCCAAGGCTTCGCCGATGCAGTTGGGCACAAAATTTATCAGATAGAAAAGTACTGTAGGTACTATCTTCAATTTTGGGTCTACAACTATTGACTCGTATAATAGGAAATAAAGGTCTACAACACTCAACTCAGCAGAGGTTGAATACATGGTTGAAATTGAAGCAACGTGTGAGGGAATATGGACGAGGAAAATACTTGTTGGTATTTTTAGTCACATGATGGATCTAACAGTGATTTATTTTCATAATTAGAGTATCAAACTCTCTATAAATGAAGCATTTCATAACAGATCCAAAAAAATTGATATTCAATATCGGCACTTGGGGTCTGTGTGCATAGAATAAATATGACACTAAAGCACATTCCTCTATGAAAATCTAGTATCTCATGACAGATCCAAACACAATGATATTTGGTATCACCACTTGAGGTATTATGTGCATATGAAGAATCATGATGCTACAATACATTCCCACTGAGTAATAGGATGAAAATATCCTTACAAAGAAATTTTCATAAAGTAAATTTGAAATCCACAGGTCCATGATAGGGGTGGTGTAAAATCCCTTTCTTGCTAAGAGGGAGTGTTAGAAATGTAGCAAGGAAAGGCTCAATTTTGACTTGTACCTTAGTCAAATTGAGTAATTTAATTCTCCACATCAGTGAGATGACTTGGCTTTTAGTTAGCTAGAGTGACATGGTCGTGTCTCCTAGTTACATGAGTAAATTGGATTTTCTAGGCTAGGAGTATAGTTGTGAATGTCAATATTGGTAAGATCTAGAAATCTAGTTGAGTTATTGTTAGTTGAACTCAGTTAACTTAGATCAAGTAATTAATTGAGTCAGTTCAGTAATTATGATTGTTATAAACTCAATGATATCTCAATTAAGTTATCAGTAAACCCAAATTATCCAAGACATGCATGGAATTCTAATTACGCGGTTGAAGTGGACAAAAAATAAATAATGTAAAATTAATTGCATACTAGTTGAGTGCACATACTTTGATTGGGATCCAGGTGATCAATCCTTGGGAATTGTAGAGGAAAATAGGGACTTCTCATATTCTTTATGACCTCAATTTCTCCATAACTTATCAAGAAAAGAGGAGGTTGTCTAAGGCTTCAATATGGAAAGCATTGGACATAGATAGTCATTCAACGTAAGAACAATTTTATAGTGCAATGTGTGCTTCAGTATCAAAGCAAGTCATCATAATAACTTCTCATTTTATCTGAATTAATGAAAATAGGAAATGGGTTTTTCCCGATTGAGTTCCCCTATAAATCATTGTGTTCTTTTATTTTATTTTTTTCGTGTGTCTCTAAATTTTGATTTCAATTCTGCATAATTTTAGAGAGGAATTTTTTATTCTTGTTTTGAGTTTGAATTCTTGAGAAATTGAAATTTATATTAATTTATACACATTTTGATGCACTCATATGGATGCATTAGTTCTATGTATTTACTTACAGATATTTTTTCATATAAATATATGAAGAGGAGTTTTGAGCCCCCCTTTATGTGATTTATTAGGCGCCCTGATCCATTCTTTTATTTGCATTGGGTTTATTAATTTCTTAAGCAATGCTTCTTTTCAAATATCTCTCTCAATTATTATTTTCCATTCGTGCTTTCCAACCAAGGCCTTTCATAAAAGTGATATGTGCTTTATAACCCAACCATGTTGTTCCTTGGGATTTTTATGATAGGCCCTCCCTGTTAACCAATGGAATTCCCCTTGGCTTCTTGGTTCCATTCCAATGATAAAAGAAACATTATTTTTCAAATTCCATTTCTATTTTAATAGGGGATGCATGCTACCAAAAGATGTAATGTGAGGATGGAGAAGAGGACACTTTTCATGAATACCATCGTGCTCACCATAGAGTTCCACCTATGTACCTAACAATTGAAATTATTATTGTTATATATGAGCCACAAGTTATAACTAGACTTTGACTCTATATATTTGAGTGCTTCATCTAGAAATAAAAATAACTATATGCTTCCCAAAAAGGGGCCAAGGAGAGGGTGAGAAAATTTGTAATCATGTTCTTTTGGTGTTGGGATACTTTGATGTACAAAAAAAATTAATTATTTAGATCCACTTACATTTCAATGGATATGGAGAAGATACAATATAGCTAATTACAAATCTTTGCCTCTCTACTAGGTCCATTCTTGAATATTACAAGGATCATGGAATCTTCATGAAAATTCTCATGTCCTCACTAATTTGAAGACTTAGATTATGACCTTCAGTTCAAATTTTGTGGTTTTATATGTTGTATTATGCACATTGTTATCAAAAAATTTATTTATTTGAAATCAACTCTCTCACGGTCCTATATTCTAGATTCTACCAAGTTTTAATTTTTGTTGCATCTTAATTAGGCAACACTACTTTTAATGATACAGGTAAAGGGAACTACCAAATAGAAATGCAATGCAAATCCATCAGTGAAAGATAGGCCTTTCAGGAGCTTGTTTTTTGACTCAATAAATTTCTTAAATCATAAGTGTGTGTTTAACTCATCAACTTGTTCAGAAGAAGCCCACAAATGAGAGTTATTACTTCAACTGGTTGTTAGAGGCTATTGATGTTGTGATCCACACCTATAAAATTTTTCCTACCTTTGAATTTTCTACCCTACAAAAGATCTTTCAAGATATTAGAATATGGCCCCTTCATGAAGCATAGAGCTAGGGTTTGGGGAAAGGATTTGTGATGTCTCCATTTTTTATTTTTGTTTTTTAATCATGTGCTTATATCTATTAATTGGCGTTAATAATCATCACCTTTATTCTAACATATTGCTCCAATATCATTTCTTCTATGGTTAGTGGAGCTCTAATTTAAATCCTTATCTCGAACTAATTCTCTTATTTTAGTGTCTAAGAAGTCTCGGTCATTATTTTTTGAAGGGTTCTCTTGAATTATTTATTCTCAATACATTATTATAGGTTAACATGGTTAACCTATACTTTATGTAACAAAAACCTATGCATATATACCACACATATCCTTACCTTTTTATCCTCCTAACCCCATGCCTTACATATAGAATTTAATGATGCAATTCTCTAACCTTATTAATTTCATCCCTATGGTCTCATTGTATTTATATTCATATTCCTATGTTAAAATGGATATTCTTATATTATCATAGATAGGACTTTCAACTTTCATACACATAATGAATATATGCATGGATCCGTATAAGGTCTGTATGAAGGTTTTCATTCCACATACTATAGTGTCATTCCTAATTTAATGTCAGAACCCCACCTCATGGCTTGTCCATATCCATAGTCTCCAAGTGCAAATGGTCACATGTCCTCACATGGCCCTCACTCATTTCAAGGTCACAATGGACGAAGGAGATCAAATGAGGTTAGATCTACGTCTGTGATGCTTTTTGAAAACCCTAATGGTATGACCTACTTTTCTCTGCCTCATTTCGACATTTTCACTGTGTGATTTGTGGTCGTCTGTCTCGCGAGAGCTACGCCTCCATAGCTCAACCAACAACTTGTTTTCCAGTGACCCTATCATTCAATTCCTTCATTTTGACCTCATTCATGTTTGATGCAAAATAACATATCTCCATTTGATTGTTATGATAAAACCGAAGTCAATCATTATATATTAGCTCGTCAATAACCAATTCCACCAGAAAAAATTTCCTCACAAGGTTTAGTGACCAAGAATTTAAATGGTCAAGTTAATATTATTGTTGATAGGATGTATGCATATTCCAACCAAAAACCTATATGACCACCAGTTCTCATGTTTAATGTCACCATGTGGGTATTCATTCAATGTTCCCTAGTTGGGTTCCACTAATACCATCTAGTGGGCCACATTGATCACCACGGAATTGAAGGAATCTAGAGACCTTACCTCACCTTTCTATGAAGAAGGGAGGGGTGGTTGTGAAATTCATTTCCCATTGTCTTTTTATAATCAAGCTCCATCAAAATTATAATTATATTATAAACAAAGTCTTCTCAATCCCTAAATTTTATTGTGGCTATTTTAAAAAATACCATTTCAAATCCATGTAAGAAGTTTGGACATACTCACCGCATTTTCCATAGTTAAGCTTGTGATTTATGTTACAAGGATCTAGTTTAATTGTAACACTCACGAAATAATATTTGAATGTCATTAATGAAGTTTCAAGCCCTTCTAATCAGGGTCGAGTTGGAATTTTTGTTGAGTTCATTTGATTACACTTGATTTCAAACATCATTTGTCTCCATCACCTTAAATTTTGTGAATCCTTATCATTCCAATACTCAAATTTTGGTGGAACAGTGAATCTGATGAGTTTAGGTGTTAGTCATAGAACTAGTGTCTCAATGATAGAACTAGTGCTCGACGATGGGATCTACAAACTCATATTGACCATGTGTAACCATAATTGTTAACCTAGTGGTAGTAGAAAGAAAGGAATGTAGTAAGCAATAAAATTTGTGGTAATTTAAAGTTTAGATGATTTGGAAATACTAATTTAATTATATAGGAAGCTTTACAACATGGAATCTAAGAGGCTCCCAAAAATTTCTTCTAAATTTAGACAAAACTCCCATCATCACCTCATGTGTCGGGGGCATAAGGATGTTGACTATTGGCTCAACCATTGAGGGATTAAGGAGGATATCATCGCTAGAAAGAAGGATAATTTCCGAGATACTATTACGTCAAATTTTAAGAAAAAATTATGGGATGATAAGGAGATGGAGGGTAAAATGAAGCTAAGATAATATATGCAGGTGATCTACCCCACCCTTTGAAACTAAAATTATCTTTATGTGTTGACCAACACTAAGAAAAAAATCAACATCGCTACGATAAGAACTAATTCCCAAGAGATTTGAAGTGAAACTCGTGAGTTGTCTAAACCCAAGATACCATGGGGCGATAGAATTTATCACATTTGTGATAATAAGAAGGTGGGAGATGAAAAAAACATCCTTTTAGACTGCCCAACTATTACTCACATCAGCTCTTAATTCTCTAACATCTTTCACACTTCCAATCTTCTTGACTTATTAATAGAACCCAACTATAATGATCATAGCAACAAGATTTTGAAGAATCCCAATTAGATTCTTTTTCTTTTCTTGAGGTATGATAAACGACATTGGTATTAGTGGTTGTTAATCATCATCATATATATGCATAATGATAACTAATATAAATAAAAAAGTGGTTATTACTGATAGGTAAGGGAAATTATTTCAACATATAAATTTATTTTTCGGTATTAATTCAAGTGTACAATTAATTTTTTTATGTTATTTTTGAGTGTTAAGTTAGTCATAGTTCCATAATTTTTTATTTTTTTTCAAAAAAAAAAAATTTAAACACCCCAACATCACACTGTTTTTTTTTTTAACATATAATCTCACCTCAACTCATTTAACTGATATCTATATATTTATAGCAATTGTAATCATTATTTATAGAGGTTCCTTCATCATTAAATACCCTAATTTATTATTCAAGTACATGGTAAGGATATTAAAGTTTATGATATTCCTACTTATCGAATTTCCCCTCGTACATTTCTCTTCCTAAATGATTATGGCACATTTTGGTTTATTTCATTGGAGCCACTCCCATAAACCTTGGCTACTCCACAAGTGTGATTCAAAATGATGCTTGCCCTCACCAACATCCATTCATATTAAAGGGGAGAATTCTAACACATAATCTTTGAGATTATAAATTATTGTAAATAAAGTAGATGAAAACAAAACATTGGAACAAAAATTCTAATAGTCTCCCTCTCCTTGTATGAATTATTGATCTTTTCTTAATGAAATGCATTCATTCCTCATAGTTACCAAAACTTGAGCCAAAGCAAGAAAAACTATATGCATGAGTCTTGATAGAAGAATTTCATTTTGAGACACCCCTACCACCATAGATGATAAACAAGGAAATAATCATGAGTTGAAGAAGCGAAAAGTAGGAAAAAACAATGATAATGGGAGTTATGATAAAATATCACAATAACATTCTTCAAAATTTTTGACTAACGCATTTCATGTGAATGATGAATTATTTTGAGGTGTATCTAAATTATATTAAATGTACTCTTTTTTCCTAGATGGTATAAAAAAATAACAGTATTATTTAATGATCTCATCTAGAGGTATTGGATGACTTATAGAATTTGTAGATGAGAATGACATAGTTTTAATCATTTATTGTGAACCATAAAATCTAATTCATAATTTAAAACTCATTAATATTGTTAAATTGAAATAATAACATATTGTTTTCTTGATTTCGTATTTAATATATGTATTCTATTATTATAGTCAAGAATATATTAATAGTGTAACAATATAACAATGTTAATTAATAATATTGAGTTATTTAATTTTCAAATGGAGATAGCATCTTTTTAATCAAATATTGAGTGAAAGAATACCAACTATGAATTTCCAATCATTTATAAGAAATAGTATTAGTTTATAAGAAGTATTATTAGTTTATGTTATTATATTATTATTAGCATGAATCTATCTTAGTTTTAGATCTACCAAAAATTTAAAGATAAAATATCTTAACCTCTTATCCAATATTTCCATCTTATTGTTAAGAGTTAATATGGATCTATGTTGATTTAGAAATACTTATTATTTTTTACATTGAAGAAAATTAAATCACCAAATTTCTCAAGTATGACATCAATTTACTTAATATATATGTGAAATATTAATCACTTTTTAATTTGATAAAATTTATGTCAAGCCAAAATTAATTATTCGAGGAAACACTAGTTTTGAAGTGTTACAATTTGATGCAATATTATATAGGTAATAAGAGTTGACATTTTATCTTTGTAGGTGTTCAAATTCCATGCAACATTTTATCAAGAGACTTTGTATAGTGAATCAATATTTTCAACTAGTTCATTGACTTCATCGTATAGAGTATCTCATAACAAAAGTAAACAAATTAGGAAATTATAGGTTGCTAGTAAAACACATATGCATTGGATTTATTTGAAATTAAAATAAATAAATTTTAGTTATGAAGAAAGCTTATTAGTTAACTCACAAAAGAGGAATTAAAAAGAGGAATAAGAATTCAAATATAAATAAAAGTGTGGATAATTAAAATATGATTTGGATATTATTAGAAATATTTAAATTTAAAAAAAAATGGAGTTGCTAAGAAATTTATGGTTCACAAATCTTTAATCAGCAAAATGAAAAGATAAGAATTACCATGGCATCAAAGGGAATGAGCCTCAAGATATAAATTTTTAAAAAAGGCCTTGGAAACTAAATATAGGGGCATGTAAATATTATGGATAAGTACATCATCTATCAAAGTTGTATAAAAATAGAGGTAAGAATAATAAAGAATATATAGTATTTTATACTAAGTTGATAGGGACCCTCATAAATTAAACAAGTCTCTCTATGGCTTTTAAAAATCAATTCTAAATGGCCTATGTTGCATGAGTGAATGTTGAATGAATATTTTTTCTATTGAAATCATTCCTCCCAGCTAACAAATATAATCCGTATTTTATCTGAAAAATATATCATATAGTCTACTTAAAAACAAATTTATCTTCTTATAAGTTGATAGATAAGGTAGCCTACTTAAAAATGTAACATACCTCCCATTCTCAACTATATATGTAATTTTTTTAATTTTAATTTTATATGTCTTCCATTGTTTGCTAATAACCAAAGCTTTATTTATTCACATAAAGCTTATTTATTCCAGCTAGAAATCCCTGGAATTGTCAAAATTGATTTCAGTTGAGGAGAGTTACATTGTCCAAAACTTATGTTTCTTCCTACCTAATTGGGAACCATTATATTTGTGGAAATGAATATAATTGTGTATTCATTGGATACCTTAGAGGAATTCCAATCACCAACTCTTCCCCTTATATTATTCTTAATTTTGTGAAATATATACAACTCCTATATATATAACTCCTAGATGTTGTGGGTTGGGCATTTTACATGTACCTTATATGTTATTACTATTATCATCTAGAGACGGTAATTACTTTACCTACCATTTGCTTGCATATTATAATTTTATTCCCTTACCATCTAACTTGTTAATATTCCTTCTGATGTTTGAACTCCTACAGTATTGCTAAGTTGAGAATATAATTATTCAAGGTTTACGTTGATCTCACTTACATATTTATTCTGAGGTTAATTCCCATCCTCCTAGTATTAGTGGTTCCTTTAACGGTTACATAAATTGGTAATGGGAGGAGTACTGTTATGAGACTACGTGTGATTACTTATAGGAGACTACGTGACCAATCTCTTCCTTCCAAGAGACCTACCCTCGTGCGTTCATCACTTAGAGCTTTATGAATGAAGGAGATGAGTCAAAGAGGATCTGTTGATTGGTTCAACCCTAAACCCTCATGTGCCCTGTGCCATTATAACATATATTTAGGTATAAAGTTTTTGAACTAGTACGCACCAAAGACAAGGCTGATATAATTTGCAGATAAAGTTAACCCACATTGGCCATAGGTGGTATGATTGTTAACCCTGGTTATTCTCCAAATAAAAGTAACAAAGGCAGTACTAGCTACATGGTAGTTGAGATTAATGACAATGAATTATCACCAACTTTAGACAACTCGTATTCTGTTTCCCACCAAGGTCTTTTCGTTTGGTGGTGTAGAAACTCAAATCACGAGTGGCCACATTACCGAGATCACATGTCTTGCATGTGCTTTCCAAGACTGGATTAATGGATGGTAATTATGGGCTTCCTCTATCCGAGGTAAGAATCCTTTCCCCAGACTCTAGCTCTATGCTTCAGAAAGAGGTGCTCCTTTCATTAGTTTACTTTTTCCTCCGATCTACAATGGTGGAAAGCAATAAAATGGTACACCTTAGGAACTCACATTTGAAGATATTCCAGGAATTCCCTGCCATCACACCCTTTATTGAGAAAGCTTCCTACAGTGTCAGTATCACACGTAACATGTTTTAATTTCACATTTTATTTAAAATGGTTTCCCAAGTGCAAGCATCTAGGGTTCTTTGGCCCAAGTTTTATGTTTCGCCTTTATTTCAAAAAGAAATCTGATTTTTCTCAGCACACAACCGAGATTACGATTTCCTCATTCAAGTGGTTTCACCTACCTTTTCCTAAATGGGTCTGTAGAAGCTGGATTCACCCTTTTATTTTTTTAGTTTTATCTCAACTGAACCTGTTTTCTAATGAATATGATAAGATAAGCAACCTTCATTCTCCTAATTGTTCCCTACTTCTTTCTTTTAAAGTCCAATACTCTGTATAGTTTATTTGATATGTGATCCCAGTCACTTTGTATATATAATAATGTGTACTAGTGTTATGCATGAAAAATATGGGAAATAAGCCCATTAAATTTCCTACATTGATTCATTAAATTACATATTATAATTGCTAATCGTCAACCTTGACGGTTATCTAAAATCTAGGTGGATAATTTTGTTATACAATTCGGTTTAACTCACACTATGGATAGTTTAATCTATAACAATCTGAATTGCTCTCGCATGCTGTGTATATTCAAGGTTACATGTGTTCACCTGAATTGCCTTCTACTTCTTATATTTTGAAAGATAATTTATTTATTAATTCAATAATATATTTACATCAGTAATGATTTTTTTTTGCTATTATAAATAATAATAGATGTTTTCTATATTTAAGTATATCTAAAATGTTAGTTCATAATATTACATATCAATTGAAAGTGTATAATTAATTTTATAATATTATCAATATTGCATGGTGTCTATATTCAATAAAACATTTCAATGTTATTATTAAATAACATAATTTATTAGTTATTCAAGATTGATATTAAGTAATATAATAGAGAGTAAAGAAAATTATTATCCCATGAATATTTATAATTATTTTACAGTTAAATAGTTTCATTGGATACGCTCTTTCTGTATCTTATTTTTTTGGTTATATTTCGAAAATTATGAAAATTTGATATTTTGGTTTAAGCATTTCAATATATTATCATTTTAAGCTAGCTATTAATTTGACATAAGAATCCTTATAATAAATATTTAGAGTAAATTTTATGTTGTACATCAGCTCTCATCAACAACCTGGCAGACCCTTCTTTTATATTCTTTAGGATCATTGAGGTATAATTTAGCAGCGTCTCTATTCAGAGGATCATTTGGAATGGGGTCACACAAAAATGACTGCACCCACATGATACAAACATAACGATTGGGAATCAATATTATAGCATCTAAAATCATTTGAATCTTAGCTTTCCCTTCTTTAGAATGTCACATTATATTTCATGAATAACACCTCGCAACCGAAAAAGGTACCTGAATTGAAGTGAGTGCTAAAACTACATAGTAGACTGGGTTCCAACTGTTTTGCAAAATGTCCAAGCAAATGCCACCATCACCATTAACTGCGTTTATAATTACCAAAGACCTTTTTCAAACTAGGATATGTTTTTGTCTGGCAAGGGTTTGAGAACAAAAGCGGCAGATTTCATTGTTCTTACACCATCAAATACTATTTCAAAAGCGTAATGAATAATGAATTTGTATTTACTGAAGATTAATAAGTTTAAGTTTTCATAGACAACACTTACCATTTGGCTCAAAGATCTTCGACACAAAATTGACCTTTGGAGGTGTGTTAGGATAATCCTCCCTGAACTCTAGCGTTAACTTGAACATGCCTACAGAGTTGAGATACAAAACTCATCAGTTTCAGTGAATCGAAATCAAAATTTCTGAAATAGACAAGGTTTTATTTTGGTGAAATACTCACCGCCATCCTATGGAGTGTCTGTAGGCCTGCAAAGAAACGTGAACAAAATGAGCTTATTCAGATGACTTCAAATTTGCAATTTTAGAAGCAGAAACCTTAGTATGAAATGACAGAATACCTGCTATACATACCTAAAAATGATAGTATCCCAGATCTTAATATTGCTCTCTCGCGGAGCTGCGCTAACACCTGCACGGGGTCTTCTTCCAGTTACCTTAGATCAACCATCAGTCTCTTCATGCACGCAATAAACTTACTGCCTCCCTCCATCCCGGTTCGCTAGATACCCCAATTCCGATGATGCAAGCTAAAGAAATTAACAGCTAGATACCCCAATTACGATGATGCAAGCTAAAGAAATTAACAATTAATGAGTTGGAGGCAAGAAAAGTTTAAGAAGAACAAAGATGGGTGGAAGGCAGCTAGTCTCTATCTTGGGCCAGAAGTATCAATAGATTGGAAAGCAACCACTTCAGATTTGCAAGGCCATCAAGCTACCAAGTGACGTTGTCACACTGAACAAAAGTACTTATACTGACTTGTTATTTTTTTAAACAAACCATAGTTATAATGATTCTGCAAAAATAGTTAGAACTCAACTTTGTTGGGCAGCTAGCAATATTTTATTGGACAAGAAACTGAATCCTAAGATCTCAGAGAGTTTATTGTTAAATTCCAAGTTTTAAACTCCACCAGTATTTCAGGATCAATACATTTCAATTCTTATACTATAAAAATTACGGTATGTGGTACGTATAAGAACAGAGAAATTAGTTAGTTATTTATAACTAGCACAACCACATTAGTAAAAACTAATGTGGTTGATATAAATGAATAGGCCTATAAAATAGATTTACAACCATATTTACCAATGTGGTTGATATACGCCGATAGGCCTATATCCACTACCCATCACATTAATTTATATATCAATAAATAAATATTATATATAATAATTTTATTATATTAACTTGAAATGTATATATTATATATTAATAAGAATATCAATATATTAAATATATTAATTATGATTAAAATCACAAAAAATATTATATATATATTAATAATATTATAATAAGTATTAATAATATATATTAAAAATATTTATTAATATATTAAACGTATTAACTATATACATACTATAAATAAACTTGAAATATATATAATATATATTAATATAAAAATAATATTAATAATATATAATAATTTAATATTTATTTATATATTAATATCATAGATGGTTATATTATTAATAAACCAAAAGAACTAATAATATATTAATAATATATATTATATCAAATTTAGTTATATTATTAATAATATATATTAATAATATTATAATATTACTAATAATCACTATTTAAAAATATTTGAATATTTATTTATAATGATTATTAGTAATATTATAATATTATTAATAATATATATAAATAATATTATAATATTAATAATAATAATAATAATAATAATATTAATAATAATATTAATATTATTAATAATAATATTAACTATATTAATAATTTTTTAATGGTATTAACTATATTAATAATATTATAATATTAATAATAAACATTATTAATAATAATATATATTAATATATATTAATAATAATAATAATATTAATAATAATAATAATATTAATAATAATAATAATATTAATAATAATATTAATAATATATTAACTATATTAATAATTTTTTAATGGTATTAACTATATTAATAATATTATAATATTAATAATAAACATTATTAATAAATATTTGAATATTTATTAATAATATTATAATATTACTAATAATCATTATTAATAAATATTTGAATATTTATTTAAAATGATTATTAGCAATATTATAATATTATTAATATTAACCAAAGGTTTAAATATTATAAACCATAGGAATTGGTGAACCCAAGGGATAAATATTATAAACATAAGGGATCAATATTAAAAACACGAGATTAATAAACCGTAAGAATTGATATTTTAAACTAAAAAACCTAATAAATTAATAATCCATAAGAATCAGTATTTTAAACATAACATATTAATAAATCAACGAGATTATTAACATTATAAACCAAAAGAACTAATAGACCCAAGGGTTTAATGTTAGAAACCAGAGGAATCAGCGAACCCAAGGGATAAATATCATAAACCTAACGGATGAATATTATAAACAACAAAGATTAATAAACCCTAAGAAATAATATTTTAAACTGAAAAATCTAAGAAATTAACAAACCCTCAGAATTAGTATTTTAAACTCAAGAGAGTAATAAACCAAGGGAATTGATTTAAATATTGAGACAATTGTTGTCACAATGCGATGTTCAACCAACTATGACCATGGTTGGCCATGGGTGATATTCATATTGAGACAATGTTTGTCAGAATGTGACATTTGATCGTGGATGACATAAACCCAAGGGTTTAATATTATAAACCAAAAGAATTGGTGAACCCAAGGGAAACCATTACCCAACAAATTATAAACCAAAGGAATTGGTGAACCCAAGGGAATTGATTTAAACATTGAGACAATTGTTGTCAGAATGCGACGTTCGACCAACTCTGACCATGGTTGGCCATGGGTGATTTTCAGATTGAGACAATGTTTGTCAGAATGCGACATTTGATCATGGATGACATAAACCCAAGGGTTTAATATTATAAACCAAAAGAATTGGTGAACCCAAGGGAAAACCATTACCCAACAAATTATAAACCAAAGGAATTGGTGAACCCAAGGGAATTGATTTAAACATTGAGACAATTGTTGTCACAATGCGATGTTGGACCAACTATGACCATGGTTGGCCATGGGTGATTTTCATATCGAGACAATATTTGTCAGAATGTGACATTTGATCATGGATGACATTGATCGATTATTCATATTATAAACCAAAAAAATTAATAAACCCAAGGGTTTAATATTATAAATGAAAGGAATTGGTGAACCCAAAGGAAAACCATTACCCAACAAATTATAAAACCAAAAGAATTCAGAACTGAGTAATCGATTTAAATATTATTACAATTTTTTCACAATGCGAGTTTTTTGACTAACTATGACCATGGTTGGCCGCGGGTGATTTTCATATTGAGACACCTGTTTGTCTAATGTGACATTTGATCATGGATGAGATAAACCCAAAGGGTTTGAATATTATAAACCAAAACAATTGGTGAACCCAACTAAAACCATTACCCAACAAATTATAAACCAAAAGGAATCGTGAACCCGAATCCATTAAACATTGAGACACCGCCAGCAGAATGCGACGTCCGACCAACTATGACCATGGTTGGCCATGGGTGATTTTCATATTGAGACAATGTTTGTCAGAATGTGACATTTGATCATGGATGACATTGATCGATTATTTATATTATAAACCAAAAGAACTAATAAACCCAAGGGTTTAATATTATAAACCAAAGGAATTGGTGAACCTAAGGGAATTCATTTAAACATTGAGACAATTGTTGTCATTATTCATATTATAAACCAAAATAACTAATAAACCCAAGGGTTTACTATTATAAACCAAAAGAATTTGTGAACCCAAGGGAAAACCATTACCCAACAAATTATAAACCAAAGGAATTGGTGAACCCAAGGGAATTGATTTAAACATGGATGACATTGATTGATTATTTATATTATAAACCAAAAGAACTAATAAACACAAGGGTTTAATATTATAAACCAAAGGAGTTGGTGAACACAAGGGAAAACCATTACCCAACAAATTATAAACCAAAGGAATTGGTGAACCCAAGGGAATTGATTTAAACATTGAGACAATTGTTGTCACAATGCGACGTTGAACCAACTATGACCATGGTTGGCCATGGGTGATTTTGATATTGAGACAATGTTTGTCAGAATGTGGCATTTGATCATGGATGACATTGATCGACTATTTATATTATAAACCAAAAGAACTAATAAACCCAAGGGTTTAATATTATAAACCAAGGGAATTGGTGAACCCAAGGGAAAACCATTACCCAACAAATTATAAACCAAAGGAATTGGTGAACCCAAGGGAATTCATTTAAGCATTGAGACAATTGTTGTCACAATGCGACGTTGGACCAAGTATGACCATGGTTGGCCATGGCTGATTTCATATTCAGGCAATTTGATGATGGATGACATTGATCGATTATTCATATTATAAACAAAAAGAACTAATAAAACCAAGGGTTTAATATTATAAACCAAAGGAATTGGTGAACCCAAGGGAATTGATTTAAACATTGAGACAATTGTTGTCACAATGCGACGTTCGACCAACTATGACCATGGTTGGCCATGAGTGATTTTCATATTGAGACAATATTATAAACCAAAGGAATTGGTGAACCCAAGGGAATTGATTTAAACATTGAGACAATTGTTTTCACAATGCGACGTTCAACCAACTATGACCATGGTTGGCGATGGGTGATATTCATATTGAGACAATGTTTGTCATAATGTGAAATTTGATCATGGATGACATAAACCCAAGGGTTTAATATTATAAACCAAAATAATTGGTGAACCCAAGGGAAAAACATTACCCAAAAAATTATAAACCAAAGGAATTGGTGAACCCAAGGAATTCATTTAAACATCGAGACAATTGCTGTCGAATGCCAATGCCGATCAACTATGACCATGGCTGGCCATGGGTGATTTTCAGTCAGAGACAATGTTTGTCGTAATGTGACATTTGATCATGGATGACATTGATCGATTATTTATATTATAAACCACAAAAGAACTAATAAACCCAAAGGGTTAATATTACAAACCAAAGGAATTGGTGAACCCAAGGAAAACCATTACCGAACAAATTATAAATCGAAGGAATTGGTGAACCCAAGGGAATTCATTTAAACATTGAGACAATTATTTTCATTATTCATATTATAAACCAAAAGAATCATGAACTCAAGGAAACCATTACCCAACAAATTATAAACCAAAGGAATTGGTGAACCTAAGGGAATTGATTTAAAGATGGACATTATCATCGATTATTTATATTATAAAACAAAAGAACTAATAAACCCAAGGGTTTAATATTATAAACCAAAGGAATTGGTGAACCCAAGGGAAAACCATTACCCAACAAATTATAAACCTAAGGAATTGGTGAACCCAAGGGAATTTATTTAAACATTGAGACAATTGTTGTCACAATGCGACGTTCGACCAACTATGACCATGGTTGGCCATGGGTGATTTTTATATTGAGACAATGTTTGTCAGAATGTGACATTTGATCATGGATGACATTGATCGATTATTTATATTATAAACCAAAAGAACTAATAAACCCAAGGGTTTAATATTATAAACCAAAGGAATTGGTCAACCCAAGGGAAAACCATTACCCAACAAATTATAAACCAAAGGAATTGGTGAACCCAAGGGAATTCATTTAAACATTGAGACAATTGTTGTCACAATGGGACGTTGGACCAAGTATGACCATGGTTGGCCATGGCTGATTTCATATTCAGACAATTTGATGATGGATGACATTGATCAATTATTCATATTATAAACCAAAAGAACTAATAAACCCAAGGGTTTAATATTATAAACCAAAGGAATTGGTGAACCCAGGGGAATTGATTTAAACATTGAGACAATTGTTGTCACAATGCGACGTTCGACCAACTATGACCATGGTTGGCCATGAGTGATTTTCATATTGAGACAATATTTGTAAGAATGTGACATTTGATCATGGATGACATTGATCGATTATTCATATTATAAACCAAAAGAACTAATAAGCCCAAGGGTTTAATATTATAAACCAAAGGAATTGGTGAACCCAAGGGGATTGATTTAAACATTGAGACAATTGTTCTCACAATGCGACATTTGATCATGGATGACATTGATCGATTATTCATATTATAAAACAAAAGAACTAATAACCCCAAGTGTTTAATATTATAAACCAAAGGAATTGGTGAACCCAAGGGAATTGATTTAAATATTGAGACAATTGTTGTCACAATGCGACGTTCGACCAACTATGATCATGGTTGGCCATGGCTGATATTCGTATTGAGACAATGATTTTCAGAATGTGACATTTGATCGTGGATGACATAAACCAAAGGGTTTAATATTATAAACCAAAAGAATTGGTGAACCCAAGGGAAACCATTACCCAACAAATTATAAACCAAAGGAATTGGTGAACCCAAGGGAATTGATTTAAACATTGAGACAATTGTTGTCAGAATGCGACGTTCGGCCAACTATGACCATGGTTGGCCATGGGTGATTTTCATATTGAGACAATGTTTGTCAGAATGTGACATTTGATCATGGATGACATTGATCGATTATTTATATTATAAACCAAAAGAACTAATAAACCCAAGGGTTTAATATTATAAACCAAAGGAATTGGTGAACCCGAGGGAAAACCATTACCCAAAAAATTATAAACGGAAGGAATTGGTGAACCCAAGGAAATTGATTTAAACATCGAGACAATTTTTGTCACAATGCGAATTTGGACAAACTATGACCATGGCTGGCCATGGGTGATTTTCATATTGAGACAATATTTTTCAGAGTCTAACATTTCATCATGGATGACATTGATCGATTATTCATATTATAAACCAAAAGAACTAATAAACCCAAGGGTTTAATATTATAAACCAAAGGAATTGGTGAACCCAAGGGAAAACTATTACCCAACAAATTATAAACCAAAGGAATTGGTGAACCCAAGGGAATTGATTTAAACATGGATGACATTGATCGATTATTTATATTATAAACCAAAAAAACTAATAAACACAAGGATTTAATATTAATAATATTAAAAATAATATTCTTATTCTTATTCAAATTAATTAATATTAATAATAAAACTTATTTATTTATTAATATTAGTATATTCCTACATATTAATTATTTAATATCAAATACTAATGCAAATTATTATTAGTATAATAATAATTTGCATTATAGTAGTTAATGTATTATTATTATTAAGTTTAATATTAATATTGATAATATTAATTAATACTAATATCAATAACAATTAATTAATATTAAGAGTGACATTAATATTAATATTTGTTAATAGTGGGTAGCATTAATTTTAATCCTAATATCAAAATATATTATATGTCTTTGTAAATTTTTAATAATATTATGATTAATAATTTTAATTATTAAATAAGGTTGATTATAGCTTAAAAAAATAAAATAAAATAAAAAATGCACTTCTAAGTTTGTGAAAAGTATAGATAAACTTACCAAACCTCTATAAATCAAATTGCCATTATTCTATTTATTCCAAATATAGTTGCTACTAATCAAATATCCATGAAATTTGTACAAGTCAATATCTAATATCTAGATATTATATTGATTCCTTATCTATATTTTTTATTTTTGAAATCAATATTTAATGGTGTTTGGAAATGATTAAATTTATTTGATATTACTCATTGAACTTTCTACATATTACTAACTTTTTTTTTTTATTATAAAATATAATTTTATAATAAAAAATATATATATATATATGAAAAATAAAAGGTCATTAATTTATGTTTTTGTCATAAAAAATTAAATAATTTAAAATTTATGTATTTAAAATAAAAATAGAAAAAATATTTAAATAAACCTAAATGTATTTTAAAAAAAAAACAAATATACCTTCTTAATTTTTTATATTATATTTTTATTTATATAGAGATCTTTATCAATATTTTCATTTTTTTTTAAGTGTAGATATTAAATTTATTAGAATCATTCAGAGTAAAAAAAATAAATAAAAAAACACATTACATTAACAAATTAAAATTATCCTATAATTAATTTGATTATTTCATTTTTTATATTTAATTAAACTACAATATCAAAAATAAATATAAAATTTGAAAATAAATTTGAATAAATTACAATTATGTGAATATTTAAATTAATAAATTGAAACACCATAATAGTAAATCAAAATTATTTTAATAATATATTTTTATTATTTATTTTAATATTTAATTAATTAAAGTTTCAAAATAAATATAAAACATAAACATATTAAAACTATTTTAATAATATATTTTATAAACATATTTTTAATTTGATACACAATTACAAAAATCCTGATTTTCTTAAAATCTTACCTGAATTTCAATGATTTTCTTAAAATCTTACTTGAATTTCAATGATTTTCAGGGTAAAAAAAGTTAGACTAATTTTCATCTTACTAATTCCATTTATATTCTAAATTATAACTCTAGTTAAGTTCTAATTTCGATTTTTAAATAAAATATTTAAATAATTTATATGTATTAATACATATTTAATTTTGAGTTTCAGAAAACTTTTTTCTTAGTTGTCTAAAAATATATATTTTTACATTTTTCAATGCACATATATTTATTTCTTTTATTTTATTTTTAAATTATTCTTTTCATGATGAAATCGAAGATCACATTAAAATAAAAAAGCTAAATTAAAAAATGAACTTGTTAAAAAATAAGGATTTAATTTGTTACTTTAATTGTATACATTTCTTTTCAAAATGAAAATCAAAAGCCATTGATAAATATTCAATCCCAAAAGTCTAAACCATCTCAAAAACATTTACAGACTAGGTTGGATTCTCATTTACAGACTAGGTTGGATTCTTAATTAACAAGGTTCGTAAAGTTTTTTCTTTAGATCTAATTAAATTTTAAATTGAATTTTAATTCCAAATTTTTAAATAATATTTTTAACGATTTTTCCTTATGATTTTTATTACAATTTGGTGTTTTAGGAATAATTTTTCCTTATTCTCTAGGAATTATCTTTATATATTTTTTAAAAAAATTGGATAAACATTTTTTTTCTATATATTTTTAATTAACTATTTTCTTATAAAATGAAGAAAATAAATGGAAATAAAATAACATATAGAAAAGAATACTTGGCCTTGATGATGTGGTCCGTTGATTTAGTCTACTCAATAAACTTTCACTGATGAAGGATTTGTCATAACCAAATCATCCAACGAACCAAATTAGATAACCGTTGATTATGGGAAAGAAACATAAGATGCACTCACCGTCAGCTATCTGGGAGGTCGAGGGTGATGGGAATTAGGTTAATCCCCTAGTTCTCATCGTAGATATTATATAACCGACAGTAATTGTGATTGCCCCAATCTAGTTATAACAGGTAAGTATAAAGGAGTATATAGAAAATAATACTTGGCCTTGATGACGTGGTCCAATGGTTAGTGGGAAGATTGGGTTAATCGGGATAAAACTATATATGTCTGAAAGTTGTCTCAGACACTTTCATTTCTTTAATTAAAGAAAAAAGACAGACACTATTTCTTGAATTAAAGAAAAAAACATAAGACAAATGGAAATATTTTGATAATGAATTATACTGGTGGGTTCAAAACGCATAAACACAATTTACTAGAATATAATTTTCACCAAAAAATTTAATACAGATATTTACCATCAAAAGCACTTCAAACCAGACAAAACACGGACTGATGTAGAGGCGGACAGTAAAGATATCTTCGTCATTTTGTCTGTCTCACCAAAAAGGTTAAATGTGCTTCTCACCTTTGGAAAGCACGGACTGATGTAGAGGCGAAAATGCAGTAAAGATATCTTCGTCATTTTATCGGTCTTGCCAAAAAGGTTAAACGTGCTTGTCACCTTTGGAATAAAATATTGAAACTTAACAAAAATGTACGGTCATACCTAGATTGATCCGTTAGGATCCAACGGACATAATGAAATTATTGGAAAGTTTGAATGTTCCATTCCGTTTTGTGAGGAAAATTTAAATCCCTTCAATTGTTGTCGTTCATTTCATCATATCATGATTGAAACGTAGCAGTAGGATCATACTAAGATTAATCCATTAAGATCCAACGGATATAGTGAATTTACTCGAAAGTTTGAACGTTCCTTTCCTTGTTGTGGACGAAAATAAATGCCATCGACATTAGCCGTTGGAAGATAACAAGACTAACACGCCAGCAACGCGTGCCAAGAAATTGCCCAGAACGTAAAAGTGTTCATTTACGCCTTCATGTGAATATTGAATATCCATTCTGGTGTAACTATTGGTTTCCTGTGACGACAGTCTATCCCTTCTGTTGTGATCGTTCATCATATCTTCATCGATTGTTAATTTAAAAAAATCTGTTTCATCTGGATCCAAAATATATACCGCTTTCACTAAATTCATCTAAATTTGCCTTTCATGAAAGGCTGACTCAACGCTTCATGACCTGTGTAGTTGATTTGTTAAGATGGTGGTATACTATTTTTAACGATTAAATCACAGATTAACATATCATTTAAATGAATCCATTTTCATTGGATTGTATTTAACTCAAGCAATAAATTGATTAAATAAATGAAAATAACTGGAAAAAAATTAGGTCAAAGAAGAAACCTTCAAAGGAATTTTCGTTTAATTTCTTTATTTATTCAACTATATGAAAAGACAAATTTGCCACATAAAATGCATTATTTTTTAAAAACATCCAAGTACATCTTTATTTATTTATAGTTTTTTATAGTAACTATAAATATGCTAATATCAAGTAGCTTTTCTTTATTAATTAAAATTACAGATTTTCAATAATTGTCACTAATATGTGGAATAATAGTATTAATTAAAATAAAATGTGAAATAAACAGACTTGGTAAATGAAAAAACGAAAAGAAGCGCTGAAATATGTTTTCATTAATCGTTTCATTGCAAAAGTTAATGTCAGTTTGAGTGCAGAATGTGATGAAGAATCAACATACAGTCAATTTTGGAGAGCACTTTCGAGACCCTTTCACGGCACTGTAGGCAACGCATATTAGCATTCAGAACAATCACCTCAACCTGCGAAACATTGTGATGTTTGCGACAATATCAGTAAAGATCAGACTTTAGTGTAACCTATATAGCTGAGTTCATATCTCGTATTAAAGAGGATTCACAGAGAGCAATAAATTAGAAGGTAATTGCAGAAATGGGGTTACTCCCGACATTGTTAGGGCTTCAGCGGACCCCAGCAGCTGAACCGTTGGCGCAATTTGTGAAAGTTGATGTTCTGCGGATGCAAAAATCAGATCCCCAGTTCCATTGTTTTGATTGATGCATATACATCTGACAATAAACAATCAAGACGATGGTATGATCCTTGTGACATTAGTGGCTAGAGAACTATCTAGACAAAAGCTAGCTGTTATCAAAGATCCGCAGAAAACTATCCATTAAACTCTCCTCCTGAAACCTCCGAATGGTTGCAGCAGGAAGATAAAAATCTTCCGCCGGAGCCGAGAGATGTACGCACCGGCGCCTAGACACGATCTCCAGGTGTAAGAAGGCTTCAGCCAAGTGTAAGAACGCTTCAGCCAGATGTCCCCGGTGGCTACAACCCCGTCCCCCTCCTCAATGTACATGATCTCCGTGTAAGAACGCTTCAACAGTGTAAGAACGTCAACGCATTAGGTGGGATGGCTACAACCCCGTCCCCCTCCTCAACGTTCACGAGAGGCATGAGGAGACCCTTGGGAATGTGCGCACCAATGTACTCAGGCCGTTCTGATGCCTTCACCGCCAAGTGTATACCCAGTTTCAACACTTGGAGAAGATTAAATGTTTCAATTTCCTTCTAGTTGTTAATCTTGATAGGTGGCGGTCAGAAAATGGCACAGTAAATTTTTAATCAATATTTGTAAAAAATTAATTTAAGTACGGTTTAAACACGTGATTTAGATATGCAAGGAAGTTAGTGGGGTAGATTTCATCCATGGATTGAGTGGCGATGACCAGAATATACCGGCATCTTCCAATCCTGACCATCAGATCAAAAAAATTAATTAGTCTAATCACAAAACATGCTCCTTCTGATAGGGGGTTACGCCTATCGGCGTAATTAAGGTAACACAAATATAAAATATTTATATGACATAAAATTAAATGATACATGACATAAAATTAAATGATAAAAAAAAATTGTATAGATTATTGATAATATCATGGTGGTGTAGTTTATAAAACAAATAAAATGTCATTGTAAATCTATTTTGACTAAAATTTTATTTTATTTTTATATTACATTTCTAAATATAAAAAAATTTAGTTTTATAAAAAACTACTTAACTACTAATTTATAAATAAATAACATGTCAATATAACACGGACTAAGGTTTGATAAGAACTATAGCTAGGTTCACTATGAAACTACTATACAGCTCACGCTAAGCTATGATGAGAACTATAACTAGGTTCACCATGAAACTATTACTCATTTTAAAATTCAGAAATATAGAAAGTTGAGAAAAATGTATGTATCTTGTTAAAGATGTATTTTCTTTTGGTTAATATTTAATTTAATTTTAATGATAGATTCTAAACTTTTTAATTAATATGAAATAACTATGCTTTGTATATATTTCTAATTATTAATACTCATTCTACTATATACTATTAGATAATTATTTAAATCTAATAAAGCATATTCACAATCACACAATATTCAACATATATATGTTTATGTGTGGGGTGAGTATGAACCAAATAACAATGTGAAAATCTGTCATACATAGTTATTTTCTGTCAATAACACATTCCAAAATATTTAAAACACTAAATGAGTATGAACAAAGTCAACCATTATGTTTGTTCATATTATTTTAATCTTTATTTCAAAAAAATTCTAAGATAATGATGAACAATGATGCATTTGAATGCAATAGAGTCTACCCACAAAGGTTTGTAAGTAGCCCCAACAACAACAAAAAAACAAGCCAATTTTGCTACTTTGAATTTCAATTTCCCATGTGTAAAAAAAACTTGGTTTAAGGTTATGTAGCATGTAACCAATATTTTTTTCTAGAAAGGTGTCACTGTAATAGTGTTGCTGGTGTGATTGTAGTATGTTTGTTAGATTTGGTATTATTGTTATGTTTCTGGTGATATATAGTATCCACTCAGCCTTGTTATTTTCACCTTACATATCTCAAAGATTTTGGGAGCTAAACTTCACATCAGATAGACACAATTTTTTTTAATAAATTTTCTTCTATATCTTTATTGGATGTCTCCTTATTTTTATGAGGCTAGGATTATTCTTGGTATGTAGAATATCATATCCATTTCACAAAAATAGGAATATTTTTTTTGTACTATAGTTTCAAAATCACAAATACATGGAGTCCTGACGAATATTTCCTCAAATTTGCACATGAAGAAGTGAATTTAATGACAAACCTCCACCCAATAATTTTCATTAATGACTAAGTGCTTTCGGGAAACCGCATTTCCTCTATCATCTCATTTCTAACCAACTAATGAATGCTATTTGTTTGATGAGACAAATTCAATCCAACTGTCATGCACATGAAAAAAATTCATATAAAGATATCATAGATTATTTGGTAGAAGTTGCACACCTTTAGCTCAGGTGTAACAGAACTAATTTGTTAAAGCAAATAACACTCATACTTGAAGAGGGGCATTGAACTAGGGGCATTGAACTTCCATGGGTAGGTGAGGTTTAATGAATAAAGGAGAATATTATTGTTGCAATTTCTGGTAGTTGGATTTGAACCCTAAACTTGTGTAAAATGAAGGGTATGGAAAAAAATAGACTGGCTCATAATCTATTTGAAGAAGACAAACATGTGTACCTTAGAATTCTATATCCCACAAAAAGTTGGAACACCCACATTAGTCTAATGATTATTTCCTTAAAGCTTTAGAGATAAAATTTCATTTTAAAAATAAAACAAAAAATATATGTCAAGATTTTTCCATGATATTTTCTTTCTCTTCAATTTCGAGTAGTTTTAATGTGTGCACCTATTTTAGTTCTAGAAATTTAGCCGTTAGAAGATTTTTATGTTCCACTGGGGCCTTTGATGTTTATTTTCAGGTGTTAATGAATTTTGTTTTTTACTTATTTTTTTGTTAAAAATGTTGAAATTTTTATTAAATGGAAATCATTGCCTGAGTTGTGCTCAAATTTCGAGTTGAAAGTGGGCCAAATGTTAGCTACTTTGTGTCTTAAAAAACTGTCTATTCTAGAAGAGGCTTTAATTTCCTTATTTTTAACCCAAGTGCAATAAGAAAATTAAAAAGGAAATACATATGTGTCCATTCCATGGTAATTGTGATTGTCACTTCTATACTTTTCAACTTTATAAACATTCATAGCTATTGATTGGTACCCTACCTCATTAAATATGAATTGTGCAAATTTTGAAGCATGGAAGATTGAAGAAAAAGGATCATTAAAATTTAGTGAATATAATTTTTTTTCGTGTATCCATTGCAACATTATACTATCCCAATATTCTCTCTTTTGTACATCCATTGGATTGACTAATTAACAGGGAGAACCCGGCAAAATTATACAAACAATGCACTTTCAAACGCTTCTTTGAACAAAATACATTGGCAGACTATGTCTAAAGGGTCAAATTAAAAAAAAAAAAATTGAAGTCGGACTTTCAAATCTTGTGAATCATGTTTTGTTGGTAGAGGAATATTAAGCTAGTATTTTTCCTTGCAATGAAGTTTTATTAAATTATTTGGTTATTTATTATTGTTAAAATACTCTATATTATGAGAGTATTGGATATTTTAGTGTTGTTATAATAAGTGAACATTGGGATATTCTAGTAAATAAGTAATAGTATTTGTATTTTTTTTCGTGTGGTTATGTCAGATTAATATTGGAATGTATCTCATTATAGTATTGAAATAGTATTGGAATCTCTATATGGGGACTATTTAGTGTTCTTGTGTGTTGAAAATTTTCTTTCTCCATTTTGCTTCTTGTTTTATTTAATTTTGATTTTATTAGAAACTTTTCATTTCCTTGGATTTTGTCATAGAATTTCCAAGTATATATAGACAACATGATTCCATCATAGTTATGGTGGACAAATTGATGAATGTAGTGCACCTCCTTCGAGTGGAATCTACTTATTCATCTAATGATGTAGCATAAGTATTCATTAGAGATTTGGTCATATTGCATGGTGTTCCAAAGAATATTTTACTAGATACAGATGCCAAGTTATTTGTAGATATGGATACAAAGTTTCCCTTCAGCACAGCATATCATGTGTAGACAGACGGATGCGAAAAGAGGGTCAATAGGATATTGGAGGACATGTTGAGGATGCATGTGACGCATCAGAAGAAGACATGGGAGGAGTACCTTCCAATGGTTTAGTTTTCTTACATAAATTAATATCAGGAGTCACTTAGGATGATTCCATTTGAGGCACTCGATGGGCAGAGTTGTAATACCCCTATTAGTTTGTGTGGTCCAATTAACAAGATATTGATTGGGCCAAACATTTTTGTACAAATGGAATAGGAGATGCATATAATCAAAAATAATTTGAAATAAGCACATGATAGGAAGAAAATTCATGCATATCGGAACATGTTGTTCAAGGAGTTTCAAACTCGGGAAAAAGTGTACTTGTGCATAAAGCCCAAGAAGAGAAATTTGAGGATTGGATAATGTGCCAAGCCTGTACCTTGTTATTGTGGAGTTTTCAATATTATTGATAGGATTGGACCAGCAGTCTATCGACTTGCATTTCCTCCGACGGCTAAATTGCATAATCTTTTCAATGTTTCATTGCCTAAGAAGTATGTTTAATATGTTAATAATGTGATTGACATATTTGTATTGCAGGTGGAGCTAGGAGTAGAATTCGAACCAAAACATCTATGAATTTTGCATAGAAAATGCTCATGCTCCGGAATCGAAAATCGAGCAGGTTAGGGTGCATTGGAGGCACTTTGGGCCTGATGAAGCTACATGGGAGATGGTGAATCATATGCGGGCTATGTATCCTTCTCTATTCACTAGTTGAGAAAATGTGCTAGCATATGTCTTTGGTATTTTTTTGGTACATGATTGGGTATGATGTTTTGGTATATGTCCATAAGTATATGGATGTAAATATTGTCATGAGTTGTGTTATAAACATATAATAAGAGATATGGGTGTGACGTCACTATGGTTATTATGTTGTTCTTCTTTCATGTTGGTTGCTTCTGAGCAAGTTGATCATTGTAAATATTGCAATGAGTTAGGTTATAAAGATCCATGGGTAGCATGTTTTTCTTTCAATATTCTAGTTGGTTGTATGTGTCATTGAGTACTAAGGACGATGTTCCCCTAAGGGGGAGGGGTATGTAACAACCCTGGGTTAAAACTTGAAGTAATAAAGTTAATAAAGGAAAAATAATAAACATGGTTATGAGACATGTATTACAAGCTTATTGTTGGGGAAGGCATCCTAGTGTGGTTGTTCATTTTTTTTATTATGGCTATGGAATTGGGAAAGGAAATAGAAAATAATTTGGAAAGGAAAAGTTGAATTTATTGGCATTTTATTTACGAAAATAATGTAAAATAGGAGAAACTAAGGTGAAAGGTCATAGGTTGTATATGAGTAGGAAAATGAAGGAAAATAATGGAAAATTGAAGGGAATAGGGGCCTCTTTAATAAAAAGGCTTATGAGGATCAGTGGGTACCTCTTGTTAGTTCAACTTTTGGTAGTTCAGTTTTGGAGCTATTCTATCTCATACTCTTGGATGCTTAGGGTTTTCTTGGCATGCTCTTGGAGAAGTGTGGAAAACTTGAGTTTTGGAAAAACAAGGCAAACGAAGAGAATGAAACTGCAATAGGATATCGAGATAAGAAGCTACATAGGGATTTTCTTGGAGGTAGCAAGTTACATGTATGATTTACTTACTATTTTTGGCATGCATGGAACATGCATGTGGTTTTTTTGCTATGATATGTCATTACAATGGAGGATTTACTCGATTTATATCATTTTTTGCTAGCCTTGTCATTTCCTATATATACATGGTGACGTGGGAACCTTTCCATTCTCTGTAGTCAGAGTTGCTCACATAGTGGGTTATGCATTCATCCAGGAAGCCATTGACGCATGCAGTCAGTTTTCTGGTAACATCTTAGATTCATATCTAGGTTTTTATAGCTACTTTTAGTTGGCTTTAATGATCTCTCGTATCATGGTTTCTTTCTATCGTAGATATGTATATATGTACTAGAAATTTTTGCTTCAAACTGATGTATTGAGCTCATTGTACTCTATGCTGAAAACGTTTTATTATGATACATTAAATAAGAATATTTGAAAGGGTTTCCCCTTGTGCCATTTTTCCCTAGTCTTGGACCAGTTTCTTTTCTCTTATGGTTTTGTTTTTTTCTTCTTTATCACTGCATATATTGTGCTATCTTCAGTGAAAATTTATGGTTGATTACACTACTTATAATTGGATACATTATTTATGAAGAAGGTATTTGAGAAAAATTAATTGATACAACATAGAAAAATCTTAAATTTTAATATGGTACCAAAGCTAAGGTGAAGGAAAAGCACAAAAGAAGAGAAGAAATGAAGCCTTTAGAAAATTCTCTTGCTTCTCTCAGGAATAAGCACAAGAAAGGTGAATCCAAAGCAAAGAAAAGTATATTTGATGGTTTACAAGATCATTTACTTGCGTGTTTGAAATTTATGAAATTCTAAAGACATGTATGACAATATATTTGCAATATATGAAATAAAAAATATGAATGCGGTTATCACCTTGAAAAATCAACTCAAGGAAACAAATATTAAAAAATGATGTTGATTGTGGACACTCATAAAAATCTTCCTACCCTACTTGAGCTCCTAGGGTTGAGGGACCTCTCAAAAATAGGTTAATCCCTTATCTGTTACCCATAGGGTTGAAGATGTTGCTCCCCTATCTTTGTAGGGTTGATGAATGTTCCTCCCTTGATTTCTATTTCCAAAGTATACCCGAGTTGTCATTATACCTTCAAGAAAGTCTTGGAATATTTACCAACATTTTTCCAATGAGTTGAGAGCATACTTTACGTGTACAACCCACTTCGATTATGGTGAAGTTGTTCTACCACATGACTATTGAGATTCATTGATTAGAAGATCTGTAGGCAATAGGATTGTGTTGATATGTGCTCCCCCCTTCAGATTCCAGGGTCAAATATGTGCTCCACTATATGATGATTTATCATCTTGCTTGGTATGTGTGGAAGATATTTCTCCCTGATTCTCCTTCTTTTAGATCCAAGATATTTAAGTAGATAGAGTTGAAAAGAGACAGCCTAAGCATGAGTACATCTTCATAGGATGATGTAAATATCAATAAGAAAATATTGGCAGGTGGAATTCTTCCCAGTTGAGAGGGACTGTTAATTTTTTCAACTAGTGTCAAATTTCACCTTGGACATCTCAGATCACCAAGATCATAATTTTATTACATTCCTCTTTTCGATATGACCAAAATTGACCTAAATATCATTCCATTCGGTTAAGTGTATGTTATTTTTTGAATTATTGTATTTATCAAAGTGCAATGGAATGGGTCGGCCTAAGCACATGTTTAATTGGTCAAGTCGGCCTCCACCCCAAGTTCACCCTCATGAAATCCTATAAAAAGAAGAGACCTCAAGATCATTCTAACACATTTTTCAACATATCTTGTGTTCTTATTATATGAATTTTTTGTCTACTATGTCTTGGATCACAGAGGTTTCAAGAAAGAAACACTCTTATTTAGGTTTTTCAAGATCTTAGTCGCATTCTTTCTACAGATTTTTTTCATCCATATTCGCAAGAACATAGGCTTATTACTATGTTTAGGGTTTCATAGCCATAGGCACAAACGCTTAAGGGTGCGTTTAGGGCTTCAGAGGTAGATCAAGGTGTGCTCATCCCTAGATGTTGACACAGAGTGTGCTGGTAGCATCTAGGGATCCATAGACGCAGACACAAAGGATCAAGGTTGCGGCTAAGAAGATTTTTAGTGGATTTAGCATAGATTGACTTCATATTCATGAAAAGTGTTTTCCTAGTAGCATCCATGTAGTCACAGATGCTAGCACAATGGTTTATGCATGCATCGAGGAAGTCAAAGAGGCACACAGTCATTTTTATAGTAGCCTCCTAGATTCATATCTAGTGTTGGAGGCTCTATTTCATTTCAATTTAGTGATCTGTTGTATTAAGGTTTCTTTCCATTGTAGATCTCAAGATCTACACTTGATATTCCCACTACAAAATTGTGTATTAAGCTCAGTGTACTCTGTCCTAAAAAAAATATATGACCATGTATTAAAGAAGAATATTTTAAAGGGTTCACCCTTGTTGCGTTTTTTCCTGTTCTTGTACCGATTTGATGTCTCTTATGGTTTTGTTATTTTCTTCTTTATCACTACATATGTTTTTCTATCTTTAGTTAAAATTTATGATTGATTACACTGCTTATAATTAGATGCATTATTTATCAAGAAATAATTTGGGCTAATGTAATTGATACATCATAGAACAATCATCAAATTTAATAGTTTAGGTGTGGTATTTATGGTTGTTGTATCCATGTTATTTATATTGGTTATATGTTTGTTATGAGTATGTTTTATGACAATGAAAATGTATTTATCTCATCATGTTTTGATTTGTAAATAAATTAAAAAGGAATATATTCCCTAATAGTTTTAATTTTAGCTAATGTGATCATGAATCAATGCTTCTTAGTGATTCTCAGATAAGTATGAGACCCCTATACTATATATTTTATTATAACCTATAGAATGCATATTTGTGACATGTTTGAAGAAATATCTATCATGGATATTACGGGTCCAATAAAGTCCTTATTCAAATATTAGCATTTTCATAATTATTTCAATGCAAATTTCCATTTCTATAAGTTTTATGATTTTCTCAGGAGTGACTAGGTCCCAGTCCTAGGTAATAGCCTTATGTATCACATTTGTGGGCATCACTAGCAGAAAAGGGAAAAAAATGAACTCAGGAAGGGTCATGGGAGTGAATCGGTCTCTTAGTAGGTTGGAGTCCTTGGCAAGGGAGTGACTAGGGCTCGAGGACACTTAAATGTTGACTTCCCTTAAGGGTTGGTCAACTAGAATGGTGGGTTATCTCCTAGAGGTTTTGTAGGATGTGTGAATGGTCATGTTTATTTTTTCCCTCGATTCCACTTCCTTAAGGTGACCTAGGAGGTTGAATCACATGATAGTCACCTCTTATCACATTTTTACTTCACTTGGCCAATTAATTATTGGTAAATGTGGGAAGAGGGTGTTATAATATACTGATACTCCTCACAATTACAGGGTGTATTTTCCCTCAATACGAATAATAGTGGTGAGGAGAGATGTTAAATTTGATGAGGAAAAGGCTATGATATGTTCTCTATAATCAGAGCTTAGTATCCCACCAGAGGAGAAACTATTACTTCCTAAGGAGGAGCCTCAGAGAAATATTTAGGAGATTGTGGAGAAACCACATATGGCTGAGCAGCGAAGAGGTCGAGTGGAGAAAATCACTCAACCAGAAACTTCCAAAGAGGGGAAGAAAAGAATAAAAGAAACTGAAATATTGGTGCAGGATGCACGGTATCACGTGGGAGATCCTACAAATTTTCGAAGGAAGAGGGGGTCACTGGAAAAGTACGTTGGGCACATTTCTCTCATGATAAAGCTCATTGAGTCATAGACTTCTTTATTTGAGGAAGTGGTTTCTCAACTAGTTTTGGGTGATGCCATGGTTGAGGAGTATGAATCCATCATGAAGAATAGTGTATGGTAGGTGTTTCCGAGTCCATAGAACAAGTCAATTGTCGGTTCTAGATGTATACAAAATCAATCATGTTGATGATGTGAGCATTGAGAAGTACAATACTAGATTTTTTGCCAAAGGATTCCCATAGCTAGAGGGAGTGGACTATGAGGAAACACTTGCTAATGTGGAAAAATATTCCTTATATATATATATGTATGTATGTATGTATGTATGTATGTATGTATGTATGTATGTATGTATGTATTATTGAATTAGCTACATAAAGGATATGGAATATACATCATATGGATGTGAGGACCACCTTTCTTAGTGGTGTTGTTAGGGAAGAAATTTATATAGAGCATTTGTTATCATATTAACTTTGTTTTTTATAATTTTTTTTTCAGAAAAAAGATTAACATTTTAGTCCCACATTTTAGTTATAATAAGTAGGGAAATCATTAATAGCACGGCTATGAACATTTTAATGTTCTAATATATTTTTCTGAATAAATGCACTGACAACGGGCTCATATGCATTTCTGACATAGTTGGCAATCCGACTATTAACACAAAAAATTGTCAGTTTAAAAAATTATTTTTTCTGAGTAAAAGCTAGTAAATTTCAGAGCAGTTTTTGAATAGATGGAAACTAATTTTTTAAATGTGAAGCTTTTTTTCGTTCACAATGGACCAATTAAAAAAAACCTCTCTTAGTTTTATAACGGTTGTTACGGTTTGGAATATTAGAAGGTATATTTGAGGGTTCTTTTCTAGGATTTTTCAATCCTCTTTTTGTAACGTTTTTAAAAAGTTTTTTCCAAATAAGTTAGAATGAATTGTACAAAACTAAAATATTTTCTTGTCTCCAAAGGATGCATTAATAATAACTGCTCTCAGTTTTCTAACATCTATTACAGTTTTAGAGTTTAAAAGGGATCATTGTACCCCATTTTTTAGGAATTCATGAGGGAGAAGCTCATGGAAAGTTCGTGACTAGGATGAAACCTCATCAAATTCAACTTTTTGTTCCTTATCTCAGGTAAAGACTCCAACAACAACATTATTTTTAGATGTAGATAGGTTTGGAAAGTTTTATGTGCATGTATTTGAGAGATACACTTTATCTCTTTTATTCATCGCAATTTGTAATGAAAGCTTTGCTAGAAACTTGTTTTTACTTAGTTTTTCATTACTATAAATATAGGTTCTATAAATTGAAACAAAATTTTGGATCTTGTTTTGTAAAAACATTTTGTAAATTGGTATATTTGAAATTATTGAATAGCATACAATTTTTTATGAGATTTTTATAGGAAACTCATGTGTTGTAGTTCTTTGTCAGTCTCTTCTTTGTTCTATAAAATTTCTTTCATGTCTCAAAATGTTAGTATCTAAAATTGGATATCGTTTAAGCTCTTATCTTGTATTTATCACCCATTAGAATTTGTTTTTTTAGTCAACTATAAATTATGTTGCACCTCATTCTTCTTCTTCAAAATTCCTCATTTGTCAAAGGATTTGTTGCTATCATGTTTTTTTATATATTCCTCATTATATTTGTAACCCCACTTGCTTAGACCTAGAATCCATGACAAATGGTATGTTTTGTAAACTTCCCAACTAATTTCATCCTATGATATAAAATCTAGCCACTATACTCAATTGTGAAAACTTCTACTACAATTATCATAGAGTACTTGTGTTTTAAGGAGAGATCCCTCTCGAGGTTAAAGGGTTGCATTTCATCCTAAAATAGGTTTTAGGTTACCTTAGATTTTTTCCCTAGAAACTAGCATTTATCTAAGTGACAACACCTTGGTGTCATTGTCAAGGAGGAAAATTTTCATATGAAATCATCCATCGGAGGAAGAAAATGATCAAATATGTTTTATGATGGTGAATAGAGAACAAACATGGAGAGGTCATGTACCATTCAACTCACGTCTCCAATGTCAATGAGATAATAAATTAAAGCATCATTGATGACTTCACACTTCAAATATGAATTCCATGTAGGCTTAGATATTTGCAAGGTATGCTCGTATGAATCGTTCTCCTATTCCTGGTTTTCTTAATCAAATCCCTCACATATATTTGCAGACGTGTCTGCTAAAGTTTAAGGATCAGTAAAGGGATGATGCTGGTTCACATTTTTTCAAATTTAATTTGAATAGTCATAAGTTAGGAGTTTACATGCCCAAGTATTGCCTCATTAAGATGTTTATTGTTATGAAACCAGCTCCCAAAATAGAATAAAAGAGAGATCGACACCTTAGGAATCAGCCACTTCGAGGGAGAAACCTACTTTACATTACATAAATAAACAATTTTTGGATGATACAAATAAAAAGAGTTCATTTATATATATAGGAGTCCATGGGGTCACAATATAATCCTAGCCGACCTAACAATAATAATTTAAGGGCACAAAAATAACAATAGTGGATTTTATGGGGGACAATAATAAAAATATGGGGGCTATAGGGGTACACCAATAAAAATAATGGGGCTACACTAATAGTAATAAGGGACTAAAATAGTAATATATGGACCTAACATGCCCCTCTCCTTCAAAAAAATTTTGTCTTCAATGCTTGAGTAGCTCTAACACCAACTGTTATGAAACCATGGTCCTTTCGATGTCGGTTGAGATATTAGTTCTTGGAGACCATGTTGGAAAAATTATTTGGAACCTTAAAATAAATTCGGTTGAGTTACTAGCCCTGGAGCCTTGGTTGGAAAAATTATCTAGAGCGCTTGGTGGGTTGAGTTACTAGTCCTGTTTCCTTGCCTAGATAAACACTTTAGATGTTGGAAATAGTTGTGGTTTGAGTTAATAATATTGGAGACTTGGTTGGAAAAAATGATTTGGATCCATAGACAACTTGGGTAGAGACCAATCTTCTGATTGTTAGCGATGTCCAACCATGGGGTGGAATCACTGGTTGAGGTTGGAGGTGGTTTAGCCTTTGGAAGCCTTGGTTTCATTTTGTTGGATTTGTTTCATGAGATTGCACATTCATGCTTAGAATATTGGACAAGGTTGATTGGATGAAGAGCGAATTGGTTCATCCAATCTATGGTTGAGTCGAACATGGAAATCCTGAACCTAGTTTTCCTTTGCATTCATTACTAAGAGGTTATTCTATTTAGTATTTCAGGTGTAAATGTAATAGTTCATGTTAATTTTTTTAACTAGGGTAAAATTCCACTTTAATAGATCACATGACCAAGATCATAATTCCATTAGATTTTTTTAAACACATACATGGTGGGTGAGAAAGTAAATACACACAAAGGGAAAGATAAGCATTGATTTCCTTTACATTGACCATAGATGTTTATTTATAGTACATTGGGGTGACTCTTGCATTGCACATTCCAAGGTCACTTGCACTCATTTATGAGTATTCGGCTTCCACACCTACCCAAAGAGGATTAGGTGTCAAAAATTCCCCCTTTAATCTGAAGGGGTAAGCGTGAGTCCAAGAAGAGATTTTTAATACAAATCTACAAAGTATGCATGGCAACACTTAGGCTAAATCAAATCTCTGAAATTTTGGCAAAAAGTGGTGTTTTAAGGATGACCACCAACACTGGAATGCAACGCTTATTGCAGTTCCTGAAACTCTCCCAAATCTTGCAAGAAGTTGAGGGCTTCTGTTAGAGGAAGTGTCCCTCATATTTGAAGAGGGAGACCTTCAACCTAGAAGATGGGATATCTACAACCTGTGATGGTTTAAGGATGACCACCAACACTGTAATTCTTAATGAATTTCCTGGAACTCTCCCAAAGCTGACAAGAAGCTGAAGTCTTCTGCTAGAGGAAGTGCTCTAAATTCTTTGAAGAGGAAGAATATCAACCTCACTTGCATGGTTTAAAACTGTCCACCAACCAAAGGAATTCTCATGGGCATCCATGTCTTTGGCTACAACTATGTATCTGGAATGATAAATTGTGCCTTAGATTCACTTGAACTACTATGTCTCTGGCTACAACTCTGAATCTCGAATGAGAGATTATGGCTCAGGCTCACTTGATGTGTTGTGTCTTTGGCTACAACTCTAAATCTCGAATGAGAGATTATGGCTCATAGTCACTTGAACTATTATGTCTCTGGCTACAACTCTGAATCTAGAATGAGATATTGTTGCTAAGACTCACTTGAACTGCTATATCTCTGGCTACAACTATGAATCTTGAAATGAGATATTATGGCTCAGGCTCGCTTGATGTGTTTTCTCTCTAGCTACAACACTAAATCTAGAATGAGAGATTGTGGCTCAAAATCGCTTAAACTGTTATGTCTCTCGCTACAAATCTAAATCTGGAATGAGATATTGTGTCTCAAACTCGCTTGAACTGCTATGTCTCTGGCTACAACTCTGAATCTGGAATGAGAGATTATGGCCCAGCCTCGCTTGATGTGACTTTGAAGCTTGCAGATGACCACCATTTTCCCCCATATCAGGTACAAGGTAAGATGATGGCGAAAACTCAACTACAAGTTTGTTCAATATTCTAGAACAAGTTCTGACATGTGACTTAAACACCTTCTTGGTTGTTGATGCCCATTGGCAAGAAGCGATCCATCCAAGATGAATATTTTTTCTTGTAGGAGGCTTGTTTTTGAAGAATATGTGTGAATAATGGGTGTGTTGACCACAATGCTTTCATGGGTGAAGATCTAAATAGTGATCTTTCATATGGCCAAATTGATCACAGTGTTGTCATTTTATAATTTGTTGTTGTTGCTTTGGAAGAGAAGAAGGATCTAGAACAGTTGCAGGTGAACTATCATAAAGAAATCCAGCACTCTGAAATTTGATGGGCTTGGAGTAGTCCAGAATATGAAAAGATAATTCCTTGTCATATCCAGGACAAGTTTTGTGCTTGTTATGGACAAGATCTTCCCAAGGTCTGATGATGGGCTTGGGAAGTGTAGAATAAATTGCTGCATCTGCATGTAAATCCACTCTTGTACAAGGAACTGAATGTGAATTGATTGCAAATTTATATTATTACTACTAATTGGAGTCCCTCTCAATTTTTTGGACAGAAACAGTTTCAAAATGATGAATCTTTTGTTGAAGCTCATCTTACTGAAGTTGAGACTCCAACTGCAAAAACTCAATCTTATCTTGGGCATCTTGCAAGAAAGTTTGAATATTAAAAAGATAATTATTTCTCATTTTTACCATATCATGAATCATGGAATGAATGAGGTTATTCAACAACTCTAATGCATCATTGATTTTACCCATTTTATCAACAACTCAAAGTTACACTTAAAAATCTGATTGCAACTATGAACTAAGAATCCACACCCACTCTCAATGTGAGTAGAATTATATTATACAACAGGTTGCAATTGTCTTAAAAAAAAATGATGGATCTCGAATTCAATTTTGTTTGGTTTCATGTCAAGATTTAAACCAATATATAAGAAATGACAACTTGTTATGATACCAACCTATCTCTCAACACTTCTTATGACATTACATATTAACCATATATGATTCAAATTCTCCAACATATACACTCTTCAACATATTTCATATGAACTTTATACTACAACCCTTGCAATCACTTGTTTCCATTATAAAAATATAGAATTATGGTATAAATTCTGCACTTGAATTTTTTCTTTCTTCAAAAGAGAAAAAAAAAAGGGTATTATGTGAGGGAGGGTTTATTTCAGGAAGTTATTTACTTGGGGAGGTATTGACTATAGAAGGAATTTATTGGAGGAGGTTTTTAACAAGGCATTTGCTATAAAAAAAAATTAAATTAAATTTGAAAAGGGTCGTAAAGGCCGAAAGCGGGAATGCCAAGCTTTCTGTGAGAGGGGAGGGGAGGGCCAAGTTTCCATGAGAGGGGAGGGGAGGTGGTCTCTGAGTAGGAGGGGGAGCAACGAGGGTCTACGAGAGGTGTTGGGAAGGGATTTTAGCATGTGTGTGGGGGTGCGGAGTGGGGTTATGAGTAGGGAGGGGAGGGTGGATCGTGAGCGGGGAGGGGAGGGTGGACCATGAGGGGTGAGTGGGAGAGCAAGGGTAGAGACTGTCATGAGCAGGGGAATGGGAGGTCGAGGGGGCGGGGGGCGTGTGGTGGGTGAGGGGTCAGGGGCCGTGAGGTGGGTAAGCTGGTGAGGGGTTAGGGCCTATGAGGGGTGAGAGGTCATGAGCTCGGTGAAGGGGCGGGGTTTGTGAGTTGGGTGAGATGAGAGATGGGGCGCGATGCCATGAGAAGTTTGGCTGTGAGTTGGGGAGTGGTATGGGAATGGATATGAGCAGGTTCAATTACGGGTGGAGGGGAGTAGAGCTGCGGCTATGGCCGAGAAAAAATGCAGCACGGAGTAGTGAGAAAACCTTTAGATTTCAAAATGCATAGAATTTAAAATTCAGGAATATGGAAATACCTAATGTTTCTCTTTGCAAAAATAATTTCTGAACGTAACAAAATAATGAACGCAACAAAATAATTTCTAGATGCTGCAAAAATGATTGTTGAATGTTGTAAAAATGCATAGGATTTTTGTAGGTTTACACAAACCTCAAAAACAAGTGGCTCGCACAAGATTGAGCTGGTTATGAACGTATCAGCTCTGATACCATGTTAAGCACACACATGGTGGGTGAGAAATTAAACACACACAAAGGGAAAGATAAGCATTGATTTCCTTTCCACTAACCATAGATGTTTATTTATAGTATAATGGGGTGACTCTTGGATTCCACATTCCAAGGTCACTTGGACTCCTTTATGATTGTTCATCTTCAACTCCTACCCATAGAGGATTAGGTGTCCAACAGATTCCTTTTTTCGAGAGGATCAAAATCGGCCTAAAGATCAACCTATTTGGTTAAGAGGAAGTTAAATTTTGAAATATTTTATTTATTAAAGTTTAATGGAATGGGTTGCCTAAGGATATGTGGAATTGGTCAACTCATCCTCAACCCCAATTCGATCATCATGAAAGCCTATAAATAGAAGCAACCTCAAGCTCATTCTAACACATTTCTCAAGCTATCTTATATATATATTCTTTGTCTTAGCTTGTATATTTTGTCTTGTATCACACAGTTTGATGGAAGGAGGTCATGTAGGGTCTGAAATCATAGGCAAGAGGCTAGGCCTGATCTAGATTTTTCTAGATATTAGCTACAAGCTTGCTGTAATGATTTTTGTTCCATAACTGAAAGAAGAGAGGATTAAGCATGCATCCAAGGTGCGATAGCCATAGGTACAAAGGATCAAGGGTTTGACTAGGGCTTCAGAGGCATATCGGGTTGTGATAATCCATAAACACTGGCACAAAGTGTTTTGGTAGCATCCAAGGAGCCACTGACACATATATAGAGACTCAAGGTTGATTCTAAGTGGTTTTTGAGCCTATCCGGGCTATTTGACCACAAACACATGCACATAGTGGGTTATGCATTCATATAGGAAGTGATTTACACATGAATTCAGTTCTATGGTACTATCCTAGATTCAGATATAGGGTTTTATAGTTGATTTCAATTTTCTTGAATGATCTCTCTTATGAGGGTTTCTTTTTGTTAATTTCTACTACAAACTTATGTATTGAGAAAATTGTACTTTATGCTAACAAATTAGAGTAGTGTTTCATGTGATAAGAATGGAGATTGAAGCATCCTTTTAGTTTCAATGTTCTTTTGGAATGCAGTAAAATTAGTTTAAGTAATCATATTTAGCAAGAAATTTTCATTAGTACTAATGTAGTTGAGCAGCAAATGTATTTGATTGTAGTTCAACTTGGTTTTAGTGTTTAGTTTAGAAATATTTACAACAGTTTCTATATTGGGATTGATTCTAGGTTATGAATAGATCGTAGAATTAGGTAAAACTTACACGTCATTGGTATCAGATCTTGGGAGCTGCCCAATGGGTCAGGCCTTTGTTCTATGAGGTTCTTACTCCCATCATCCATGTGAAGCCAGTTGTTATCACATTAACTCTCTTTTTTAAAAATTTCAAAAAATGCTGACAATTTCATTGTCAGCATTTTAGTTGTAACAAAAAGGGAAATCATCAATAGCATGACTATCAATGTTTTAATGTTTTGATAAAAAAATTTGAACAAATTCATGGAAAACGAGCTCATCATCATTTTCGATATAGTTGATAGGTCAACTACGAATCCCAAAAATGGTGAGTTTAAAAATATGGAGTGATTCCTGAATAGATGGAAATATATTTTTTTTAAATATGAAGGATGTTTTCATCCACAACGAATCCCTTCAAAAAAAGACTCTCACGGTTTTCTGACATGTGTTACGGTTTGTGATATTATAAGGTATATTTGAGGATTTTTTTCAGGACTTTTCAATCCTGTTTCAGTAACTTTTTGTGAAATTGGTTTTGAAATAGCCGAGAATGAATTTTACAAAAAAAAAAAAGAGAGAGAGAGAGGTTTTTGACCATTATGTACCCATTAATAAAAACCTCCATCGATTTTCTATTCCTGAGGGAAAAGCTTATGGAAATTTTGCGACTTCAATTCCATCTCATCAAATTCGACTTGTTGTTCCTTATCTCCTCCAATGACTCTTGAAACAATGTTACCTTTACATGATCATAATATTTAAAAATTTTATATGCATATATTTGAGAGATACATGTGACCTATTTTATTGTTAATAATTTGTAATGAAAGCTTAGCTAGAAAGTTGTTTTTATTTATTTTATATTTTATATAAAGGCAGGTTCTGAAAATTGAAATGAAAGGTTACATTTTCTTTTGCAAAAGCTATTTGTATATTGGTAAATCTGAGTATTCTTGAATAGCCTATAGTTTTTTATGAGAATTTTATAGGAAACTCATGTGTTCTAGTTCCCTCTCACTGTCCTCTTTGTTTTATAAACTTTCTTTCATGTCTGAAAATGTTAGAATATAATATTGAATGTCATTTATGCTCCTCATTTTTATTTGTCAACAATCAGTATTTGGTTTTTCATTCAACTATATGTATATTTTTTCAACTCATTCTTCTTCCTCAAAATTATCCATTTGTCAAAGTATTTGTTTCTACCATGATTTTTATATCTTTCTCATTATATCTATATCGTCACTTATTTATAACTAGACTCCATTCGTAATGATATGTTTTTAAACTACCCAACCAATTTCATACTATGATATAAAATCTAGCAAGTGAACTCAAATGTGAAAAATTCTACTACAGTGACCATATATTAGTTTATTTTTATGGAGAGATCCCTCTCTGGGTTGAAGGGCCAACTTTTGACCTAAAATAGGTCTTAAGTCTACCTTATGGTTTTTCCAACATCGAGGGTTTTCACTAAGTGAGCATCCAAACTAATTTGAGACATATGATAGGGAGACATTTGTGTAGAATCAGGAGAGCATTGTATGGTTTCAAAAACAAATCCAAGCATGGTATACTTGGATCGACACATATATTAGTGTATTTGGATTAGCCAAAAGTGAAGAAAATGCCAATCTCTATCACATTCTTGTAGATGGAAAGTCTCCTATATTGGTATTATATGTTTATGACTTGATACTTACACGGGGTGAGTAGTTGATTGAATCTTGCAAGGAGAACCTTGAAATATAATTCAAGATCAAGGACACAGGCTTGATGAATTACTTACCTAGTTTGGAGGTATGATAGGGATATTGAGAGTTGTTTGTGAGTGAGGGGAAGTATTCATCTGACATAGTACCAAAATTTCATATGCAGGACTATGAGCCTATGGGCACTCCTTTAACCACAAAATTTAGGAAGTAGCACGGTTATTCAGGAGAGGGACTATATGATACCATCTATAAATATCTTGTGGGAACCTTGATGTATCTAGTGATCACAAGACCCAACATATTCTATGCAGTTATACAGTTGAGTCAAGCTTTAGTGAATCTTACTAAGTTGTATTGGAAGGAAAAGAAGAATGTGTTAATATATATTAAAAGCACAAAATATTATTTAATATGGTACAATAGGGAAAAGAGAGTGAAGATCCAAGGCTTCACTGATGAATATTGGGCATGAAATATATCTGACAATAAATTACTTTAGGTGGTATCTTTAGTGTTGGGTCTACAACTATTTACTGGTATAATAGGAAATAAAGGTTTATGGCACCCAACTCAACAAAGGTTAAATACTTGGTTGAAATTGAAGCAACGTGTGAGGGCATATGGATGAGAAAAATACCTGTTTCCATTTTCAGTCAGGTGATGGATCTAACAATGATTTATTTTCCTAACCAGAGTATCAAACTCTCTGAAAATGCAGTATTTCATGAAAGATCGAAAAAAATAATAATCAATATCATCACTTGGGGGACTGTGTTCATAGAATAATCATGATTCTATAGTAGATTCCTTGCTGAATATATAGCATTTCAAGACAGATCCAAACACATTGATATTTGGTATCATCACTAGAGAAGAATAAGGATTCTATAATACATTCCCACTGACGAGTAGGATGAAAATATATTGACCAAATAATTGTCATGAGGTAAATTTTAAATCCATAAATCCATGATAGGCTGGTGTAAAATCCCTTTCTTTCTAAGAGGAAGTGTTAGAAATGCAGCAAGGAAAGGCTGAATTTTGACGTGTACCTTAGTCAAATTGAGTAATTTAATTTTCCACATCAGCGAGATGACTTGGATTTCAGTTAGCTAGAGTGGCATGGTCATGTCTCCTAGCTACATGAGTAAATATGATTTTGTAGTCTAGGAGTAGAGTTATGAATGTCAATATTGTTTATATTTAGAAATCTAGTTGAGTTATTGTTAGTTGAACTCGGTTAACTGAGACGAAGTAATTAATTGAGTCAGTTGAGTAATTACAATTTTTGTAAATTCAATGATCTCTCAAATAACTTATCAATAAACCGAAAGTATCCTAGCCATGCATGGAATTATAATTGCGCAGTTGAATTGGATGAAAAATAAATAATGTAAAATTAATTGTATACTAGCCCAGTGCACATACTTTGATTTGGATGCATGTGATCAATCCTTGGGAATTGTGTAGGAAAATAGGTACTTTTCATATTCTTTATGACCTCAATTTTTCCATAATGTTTCAAGGAAATAGGAGGTTCGCTAAAGCTTGAATATTCTAAGTGTTGGCCATATATAGTCATTTAGCATAAGAACAATTTTACAGTGCAACGTGTGCTCCAGTCTCAGCGAAATTCATCATAATAATTTCTCAATTTATGCGAATTAATGAAAAGAAGAAAGTGGGTTTTTCCTAGTTGTGTTTCCCTGTAAATAATTGTGTTCTTTTGTTTTTTGTTTTTTCATGTGTGTCTAAATTTTGATTTCCATTCTACATAATCTTAGAGAGGAATTTTTGCCTATTGTTTTGAGATTGAATTCTTGAGAGATTGCAATTAATATTAAGTTATACACATTTTGATGCACTCGTATGAATTCACTATTTTTATGTATTACCTTATAGGTATTATTCTCATATAAATATTTTGAAGAGGAGCTTTGAGCCCCCCTTTATGTGAATTCTTAGGTTCTCTAATCCATTCCTCTATTTGCATTGGGTTTATGAATTTCTTAATCAATGTTTCTTTTCAAATATCTCTCTCAATGATTGTTTTCCATTCGGCCTTTCCAACCAAGACCTTTGACAAAATTTATATGTGCTTTGTACCCCAACCATGTTGTTCCTTGGGATTTTTATGATAGGCCCTCCTTGTTAACCAATGGAATTCCCCTTGGCTTCTTGGTTCCATTCCAATGATAAAAGAAACATTATTTCCTAATTTTATTTATATTATAATCAGGGATGCTTGCTAGCAAGAGATGTAATGTAAGGATGGAGAAGAGGAGGATTTTCATTAATACGACCCTCCTCACCATATAGGTCCACCTATGCACCTAACAATTGAACTTATTATTGTTATATATGAGCCACAAGTTATAACTAGACTTTGACTCTATATATCTGAGTGCTTCATCCAGAAATCAAAATAATTATATGCTTCACAAAAAGGGGCCAAGGAGAAGATGAGAAACTTTGGAATCATGTTCTTGTGGTGTTGGGATACTAGGATCTACCAAGAAAATGAATTATTAGGATCCACTTACATTTCAATGGCTATCGAGAAGATACAATATAACTAATTACAAATTTTTGCCTCTCTACTAGCTCCATTCTTGAACATTAGAAGGATCATGGAATAATCATGATAATTCTCATGTCCTCAATGATTTGAAGATTTATATTATGACCTTCAGTTCAAATTTTGTGGTTGTATATGTTTTATTATTCACATTTTTATCACGAGAAATATTTATTTGAAATCAACTCTCTTGGGGTCCTAAATTATAGATTCTACCAAGTTTTAATTTGTGTTGCATTTTAATTAGACAACACTAATTTTAATGATATAGGTAAAGGGAACGACCAAATCAAAATGAAATACAAATCCATCAGTGAAAGATAGGCCTTCTAGGAGCTTGTTTTTTGAATCAATAAATTTCTTTAATTATAAAGTGTGTCTTTAACTGATCAACTTGTTCACAAGAAACCCACAAATGACAGTTATTACTGTAACTAGTTGTTGGAGGCTATTGGTGTTGTGATCAACACCTGCAAAATTTTTCCTGCGCTTGAATTGTGTACCTTACTAAAGATCTTCAGAGCTATCGGATTATAGTCCCTTCATGGTTAGATGATGTTTCCTTCTCAAACTCTAAGTGTCAAGGTTAGTTGTTAACACATGATCATGAATTCACAAATGCACATATTTCTATACAATATTATATATACATTGCAAAACTCTTCAAAGTAAGGATTATGAAGTTACTATTAGTAGTCACTATGAATCAATAAGCACAATATACAATACAATTCATGTCAGCAATCAGTGCACACTCTCGATTTTGAGACTTGCTCACTCTGTTTACAATTGTACCTCTATTCCAATGTGTTAGTGTTCACTTTAGCTATGCATAAAAAACAACCTTGACATCAAATATGGTTGTTAGTTTCCTTAGATCCGCAGTTAGTGATCAGAATAAATATTATAGAAATCTAGATATATGTAGTTAAATACATTAAACAACAAATAATAAGTAAGAGTCGCTCCATGAATCCAATGAAAAAGACAAGAATTTTTAAAGAATTTTTTGTATTATGACACGTGGTAAGGGAACATAGAAATATGTTACCAGTCCCCCCCTCAATGGGATGGTTTTTTTTATGTACTTAGTGCTTCAGATCTAATATATCTCTCTCTCTCTCTCTCTTGAAGGTCTAGAGAACCCAGACAAAAGTGGAACTCAAAGGGAGCTCACAAGACAAAAGTAGGAAAATATAACAATGATGGGAGGATCAAATTTCGACCAAAAGTATACATCAGGAGTGATCTCTAGGTAGCAAAAGGTAGTGAATGAATGGAAAAACCCTTCTACTTATAACAAAATATTGAGTTATTCTAGATTTTGGTGCATAATTAAAATATTATTAACCAAATATAGATCCAAATTTTATGGAATATTTTATTATTTTTGTTGGAGGGAAAAAGACTTTGAATTTGCTCAAATCCCTTTATTTTTAAATAATAAATAAATAAATGATTTATTTATTATTTTAAGACTGTGGTTGAGTAATAATTAAATACATAGTGATTTATTCAATAATTTATAAATGATTTAGTCAAATTTAACAAGGAATACTATTTAAATAATGTTATAAATGATTATTCCTCGAAAATAATAAGATAAATAATTATTTATCTAATTAATTTTCCTATTTTGGGTTAAATATGACCAGGAATATTGATTAAAATGTGGTTTAATTAATTATCCCTTGAGGAAAATAAAACAAATAAGGATTTATATTCATTTATTCCTCATGGGGTTTCCCATTTAGACCATAAACAAATTAATAAATTATGGATTACTAAGTTATTTTTTATATTGAAAGAAATTTCACTATGGTAAAATTGGTCTTACATGGCGTACTTTAGTCCATCTACTAGTAACATGTTAGATGACCGAAGTATGTTGTAAGAATTCAATCACTAGAAACCAAAGGGGGATTTAGAGAGAGAGAAATATACGGTAGACTACTGTGCGAGAGGACAAGACCCTGAAGAGGCGAGACTTATAGGTGTGAAAATTATCTTTTATGAGTGAGTACCTATTCTACATGAGCTGGGGGAGGCATACCTATGCCCGTCGAGATAACAAAGTATAAAGAATAATGATGTGTCGAGTAAACAAGGGACTGAACTATATAGTACATGCTAGGATAAATATTGGCTAGAGAAAAACCTGATAATGGATCTCCACATAAATACTATGCCAGGGACAACAATCATGACCTATACAATAATATCTGAGTATGTGAGACATAATTACAAATAAAGAGGCCTTTTAAAATAGGAAATGGATCTCAAAATCTAAATGATAAATGAAAAATAAAAGGATCTGCAGGCGACTGAGGCTAGAACCACAAAATATATGGAGCTTCATCCAAGGCAGTAGTAGGGAGGTCATCCGGGCATGCAGGGGGCTACCTGAAGGGCCAGCCCTTCATGAGGTCTGAAACAACTCACAAACACCCAAGAATCACTGGTACAATCTACTACATCAATGAACCATCAAGTATACAGATCTTGACCATGCCATAAGGATTTGGAACTAAGAAACAATCAATTCAAATGGAAATAAAGGGTCCCTTTCCCTGATTCGAGGCACCAAAGAAGAGTGGAAGTTGGAACCAAGGTACACCGCCCTCTAGAACTGTCTTCTGGAATGAATAAGTTGATTTTGACAGAAGGAGGTCCACCATCAGTGAGGCAATAAGGGATCCTTAAGTAAGGCATGAGGGATAATAGTATAGTGGCTGATAGACTGACACCAAGGATGATGGTGGAATGGGGGGTACTGAGTAGTAGGCTGAGGACTTCCCTTTTTAGAGCATCAAGGTCATGGATGACCTGGAAACTACTAACTCGACTCTGGAGGGGATAAGGGAGAGTATAACTGAAGGAAAAAATGTGTGACATGAGAGAGGAACAAAGCAATGAAGGATGGAGAACTATGGTGGGATACAAAGAGACTTGGGACAGACTCCATCGATGTGATGATGACTCAATTGAGATGCTATAAACAAGGGTGACTCGATGATGCTTCCACACATAACCATCGATGGGGACCATAAAAACATGAGTACAAGATGGTTAGTCATGAAAAAAATTGACATGAGCATGGGAAAGTATGAAGGAAAGGTGGTGCCCCAAGTACAAGTGTTTCAAATGAATAAATTTGATTTTGAGAAGCGGTGAAGTGACCCTTCCTCAAAAAAAGTATTAGGGTGAAGTATCAAATCAGCAAAAATGAAAGGATACCCATTTGAGAGCTCGGTGAGATATTTCCAATGGTGTTGATGGTTTGTCAAATCGAGCTAGGGTTTGGTCATAGCTATTGAAATAAAAAACTGGTGTGTTTCTTTTAATAAGGAATTTTCCCTCCAATTTGATTCATTTGCAAGTGTAATTATAGAGAGGAGAAAATGCCCTAAACCTTGTGATGATTGTAGCGAACAAATCAACCATTGGAATCAAGATATTTTAGCTACTTGTAAGAGGCCTAAGCATACTCTTTTGATTTGACATTGGATTAAAATTTCAGATTAGGCACCCAAAGCTGAGGAACAAACCGAGTCACACTTTTTCGGGTCAGTTCTGTGACATGGGTAGCAGTTACTGGGAAAAATACTGTGACCTATCCTATGAAATGACCTGAAAAGTGTGACCTATCAGAGAAAGGGGGTTCTAGTTTTTTTTTGGCTAAGAGCTGGGATTTTAATGGTTTAGGGTCATAAGTTCCTCCAAAGATGTTATGGTCATTAAAAATGTATCTAGAAAAGTGGAATCTAAACACATTTTATGATGTGGTTCGCCATTTGTTTATGTTATGGTCATATTCTATGGGAAGAATGGATAGATGCAATTAGAGAAAGGATGTGGAGGATTACCAATCTCATTTGGCACTACATATATGAAGAAAATGGATGAAATTTCTTGGTTCGCATACATGGTGTCACTATCCCAAAGAGTGGTATTCAATATAATGAATTGGTGCTCACCTAGAAAACACACGGGTTGGTCAACAACAATGTCTAGGGGATTGGGTTGTTGATGTAAGAGGAAGGAATGATGAGGGAGATCATCCCTAAAGTGATATAAAGTGATATGGGACTCTATAGGTTCTTCTAAATGGGGAAGAATAATGGTACTAGAGTCGACATGTCCAGATGAACTAGGAGGGTTATCGAGAATTTCTTCTCTTGGAATCTCAAATATGGATGCCCCCTTACCCAAACATTGGGTGTCAATGTAATGGCCACAAGGTGTATGTGGTTCGAATGCATGTGTTCGATGTAAGGGGTGATAGATAAATTCAGGGGTGGTGATTGCTTCCACAATGTCGTCATCATAATAGATGATGGGGTAACTAGTGGAAGAAAGACCAGATGGTGCAGTGAAGCTACTGGAATCATCTTCATGAGAAGATAGGTTCGCATGCACATCTTCACCGTGGGGGGTGACAGGAAAACAACAAGATTAGGGATCGATCGATGTTGAGCCGAGGGTGATCACTGAAGAGAGGTAAGGCGAAACATAAGGGAAATCAGCAGAGGGATCTTCCACTATGGATGTTATAGATGATGATCGCTAGAGGATAGTGGTAGAAGGCTCCATCATCTTGACATTAGGAGGGGTAATGTCAATGGGAGAAGATGTGTCCTCTCATTTTTCCAAACCAAAACTCGCAAATAAGGGAGAGGTGGAATCATTATGCTTGGCCTCGAATTAGCAGGCCACTTCCAAAGAGGTGCAACAGTCTTCGAGGTAGGGGAAGAGGTGAGTATAGTGCCCATGAAAATTTTAAAAAGCACAATTATTATTCATGCACAAATACTTGAGTTTCATGGTTGAATAAGGTAAAGTGATGTGGACCTCTAGGATATTTGACTTAGGAAATTCTTTGTCGACCATGGGCTTGAGATGAGGCGATTCAGGACAAGTATGGGTGGCATGACCGACAACATCACACTAAGCACACAAAGGTGTACACTTTGGAGGCTAAGGAGGAGTAGGGGTTGTCTAAGTGACCTTTTCCTTAGGTTCCTTCATGCAGGATTTCCCCCCCTCTCCTGAGGCATTCACAACAAGAGTAGGTTCCTACTGAGGCATAGAAGAAAATGGAGGGGTCTTTCCAACCAGTTGGACCAGGGTCAAAGCTGTATAAGGTTTGGGCTGTCCAGGTGGGATAGCGGTTGGGGGATCAATGTACCATACTAGGATCCCCAGGGTCATGTTAGGAAGAGACAAGGTAGCCATAAAATGTATCGAAAATAATCCAGGAGGGAGAGCTAGAAATGGTATCTGACTAGAGGTGTAATGGCTAGCGGAGACAACTCCAAGATGGCTAAGGATAGGGGAAACCATTCTAGGAGGGTAGATAGGATCGTCAACACTGGCTGCAGATGATGGGCCTTAAGGAGAGGGTCTTGAAGGGTCAGTCGAGGTGTTAGGAGCAGGTTCCGGAGGGTGGGGCTGCTGACTAGTTGAATTGGATTGTTTGAGGTTAGACTAAGATGATTACGTCATGCAAACGTTCGGCGAGATAGGGTCAGAGATGAGAGGAGGGAGACCAAGTAATGAATCAAGTAAAGAGGAATCTTTATATACTCTGGGTGACACATTTTTCGGAGGTTCGACTATTTGTTTATTTTCCACCCAAGAGATAATAGACTATGGAGAGGTCTAAGACTTCAGTTCGTAATATTTCAACTGATCGATGGTGGCGCAAGGACATATTACAGTTAATCACAGATGGGACAAAAAACATATCATAAGTGTAGCTATGACCCAACTGAATTTTTTAATCTAATGGGGCATCATTGAATTCTATTTCAACAAAAAAAATCTTACCCACAAGGGTAATAGGAAAATTGCAGAACATGCCAAGTGGCTGGGAAGAGTGGCCATCCCACACTCGAAGGGTGATAGTGGAAGGGGCTAACTCAGGAGATCCGAGTGGGTTCCAAACTGAAGCAGACATCAGAAATTTGGATGCCCCCTCGTTAATAATACAATAAGAGACATTGGCATTCTAGATCTTTACAGGGATTTGGAAGGCGGCGGAAGCAGGAAGGAGGGCATGTTCTGATCGATCAAAATCGAAGACAATAAAACGATCATATGAAGTATCCAAAGTGGCCATGGTAGTTAGTAGAGATTTTTTTTGTGAAGTAAATGACTATAGGAGTTCCACTGTTGACATGGCAGAAGGGGATTGTGCCAAGTAATCTATTATATTATAGGAGTGGGAAACTATAGGAGAAGTAGAATTTTGGCCTAATGGTCTCTTGGGGATGTTGGAATGAACCTCTACCTTAGGCTGAGGGATCAGTAAAGGACCATTGGGTGTTCAAAGACACTCTCTGGGACCTATAGAAGGGGGCTCGGTAGCAGATGTAGCAGGGCGCTTGCTCTACTGACTGGACCAGGTCGGAAGGTTGAATTCAATGGTAGTGGGTTGGTTAGAGTTCATCATGAGGATCTAGTAATCAGAGGTACAAAATGGAGGAGGTTGAGTGGCCACCTATCTTTCAGGGCTTTGGGAAGTAACATACCCTTGCTGGGGGAAAGGATTGGTAAACACAACTGGTTGGATAGGGACAACATTGGGAGGAATCGAAGGGGAGGCTTACTATCCTCGCGATGTTGCTTGAGCTTCCTACATCTGATGCATCTTAGGTAAAAGATGACAATCATGGGTGTAGTGAACATAGACATCACAAAAATAACAAGGTTTACTCATGTGAATGGGCCTATCCTGCTTAGGCTGAGTGCCCTATTTTTGGGTTGCAGAGTTAGGTGCATTTCCTTGGGGACTGTTTCCTGGATTACCTTAGGCAGATTGGTTTTGGTTTCCCTTCCTCTTCTTTTTGTATGTAGGATGATTAGTCACACCCTACTGCACATACACCTGACCCTGAGAGAGTGGTGGTTTCTATTGCAGAGCTTGAGAATGAAAGGGACGATGAGGTGCTAATGATGGAGGAGCTGCAACTCTAGGTTGTAGATACGAATAATAAGGAGGTTGGGAAACATTTGGGTAAACAGGATTTGAAAAAGGGGGAGGCATGCCATATCTTCGATACATGCTAGAAAGAGGTGGGAAAGTGCTAAAGGAGTTGTCCCCTCCTTGAGGAAAACCACAACCCATGGGAGAATGAGTATACAGATGTGAAAGGGCTCCAACAATACCGTCAGCGACATGGGATACCCCGGGTACGTTGGCACCATCGAGTCTATGGATATTAGCTAAGATAGTATAAACATAACCATATTATGCATAGATAATGTCATATTTCAGTGCAATCTAGAGGGAAACTTCCTCGGTTTGAGGGAAGTGAGATGTGACATCTTTGCCAATAGCAATAAAAATGGATTTGAGAAACTAGTCCATGTAGACATGGTCTTCGAAGGTGGGGGATCAACATAGGCTCTTTATTCTCGACTATTCTTGGACATGGTTAGATAGGCGGGTCATAGAAAAATGACAAAAAGAGGTCAAGAGTTCGGTACTGGTGTCATAGAGAAGAAGAAGATAGAAGTAATATAGAAAAGCCACAACAAGAGTCGCAAAAGTAGTATGAGAGGAGGAGGCCTGGTCGAAATACCACTTGGAAGCTTCTCTCGTAAGCATATTCTAGAATAAAAAAAGATAGATAGAGTCATCGATGATGGAGTTAGATAAACACCACATGTCGAAAGAATGAACGTGGTTAGTAGGATCCTCTCCAACAATTCCTTCAAACTTTGAGATGTTTGAAGGGAGGTTGGTTGGCATAGCAGGCCAGCTAGGATCATGGTGTATGGAATCATTAATCAACTAGCTAAAATTGAGAAGACTAAGGCCTTCCATATAAGGTAGCAAGGGAGCAGTCAGGATAGTTCCTATTGTGGCACCACTAGTATTATTCCCATCATTAAGGTCGGGGCTGCAACTAGTGTTAGGTCCGGAACCAGACATGGTGAAGGTGAAAGGTGGAGGAGAGCTAGAAATAGAACAAGAAGGGGAACTCAATGAACGAGAAGTGGAGTCACAATGGGGACTAGGTGGAGGATGAACTCAAACCCTACGCAGAGTAGTAAGTATTCCTAACGTAAACTGAGGATGAAGGCCTAGGAGTCTCCAAGATAAACACCTTGGGGTCACAATTATGGAAAAAAAACACAAATCAGGGAAGGAAGAGAGACAAACAAGGGCAGGAGGTGTAGGATCAAATGATTACAATTTTAAAACAAGGGCAGGGAGGTGCAGGCTCAATTGATTGCAATTTTTAAGTCTTGGCCTGGCAGTGTAAATGAGGTGCTCTTCACTAAGGGTGTGTGTGTATGTGATAAGTGTGTTAATTTTAATTAAGCCTAGATGTGTGTATATAAAAAAGAAAAAAATATTTTTTATAACTGTAAATAAACATAAAAATGACAGCAAATTAAACTGAGTACGACAGAAAATAGACAGCTAAAGATGCATCAATTTAAAACCAAGGAGGAGGGCTTCCCAACAACTAGTCTATGGGTGGGTGAAATCTAGTCAGAAGACAAAAAATTGCAAATGGATATAAATTCAGGAGCGATAGGGATCTAAAAGTCAGATATGTTAGAAATAGGTACAAAAAAACAAAAAACTAGAGGGAAAAATGCTGCAAAAAAAGGTGGCGAAAGGTTGCAAACTGAAGGGAAAGGAAGGGGACCCTAAAGGAGGAAAAAAAAAAAAGAGAGGTGTTTTGGATGAATGAATAACCGGTTGAAAAGGATCTGAAAGTGCAGGTTCAGATCTAAAAAATGGTTAAAAACACTGAAATCTTAGAAGACCTGCTTCAGCTAAACTCCTCCTAAAAAGGTGGAAGCGTATTGAAGCCTTAAGGGGCTTGGTTCCTACTTCGACGAGTAAAAATAAGCAAGTATAGGTCTAAGACAGGCACAAAAAGAGGTCAGAGAACACTAAGCAGTAGCCTATACAAACCCATAAGATGACAGAAAAATTCACGCAAAATATATAGGTCACAGGTTCTGACCTATTTTCAACTAAGGTTGCAGGCTTCAGGTTTTTTTCTTCATCCTGAAGGTTGAGGTTGTAGTTTTTGGCCCAAAAAGTGCAACCTACACTTTTGGGTGTCTCGGGAGGAGATTTCAGAGAAAAAAAAATTCATCTCTGCTAGCTGATACCTATTGCTTACACATATGCCGAAAAACATACAAAAGTAAGAATTCTTATTTTTTTATGGTTTTAAAGGTTAAAAACAAGATCAAGAAATGAAAAATAATAACCTAAATAAAAAAAATAGGGGTTGAATTAGTTGGCCATGCAGGGATTTGAAAAATGACAGTGGTCGTAATTATAAACCCTTATGGAGCTGTGAGTTGCTAGTGTGAATTCTAATCGCAAGCATATGAAAAAATCTCGCTTTAGTTGTGCATAACAAACAACCCTAACATCAAATATGGCTGTCAATTTCCCTAGATCTGCAGTTAGTGATCAGAATAAATACTACAGAAACCTAGATCTATGCAGTTAAAAACACTAAACAACAAATAATAATCAAGAGTCGCTCCATGCATCCAATGAACAACACAAGAATTTTAAAAGAATTTTTTGTATTATGACACCTGGGAAGGGAACATTGAAAGATGTTACTAGTCACCCTCGATGGGATGGATTCTTGTATGTCCTCAACACTTCAGATCTAATATCTCTATCTCTTAATGGTGTAGAAAACCCAGACAAAAATAGAACTCAAAGGGAGCTCATAAGATAAAAGTAGAAAAATATGCAATGATGAGAGGATCAAAGTTAGACCAAAAGTATAGATCAAGAGTGATCTCTACGCACCAAAAGGTAGTGAATGAATGGAAAAATTCTTGTATTTATAATAAAATGTTGAGTTAGTCTAGATATTGGTGCATAATTAAAATATTATTAACAAAATCTAGATCCAACTTTTATGGAATATCTTATTATTTTTGTTGGAGGGAAAAAGAATTTGAATTTGGTCAAATCCATTTATTTGTAAATAATAAATAGATAAATGATTTATTTATTATTTTAAGAATGTGGTTGAGTAATAATTAAATAGATAGTGATTTATTCAATTATTTATAAATTATTTAGTCAAATTTAACAAGGAATATTATTTAAGTAATGTTTTAAATAATTATTCCTAGAAAATAATAAGATACATAATGATTTATCTAATTAATTTTCCTGTTTTCGGTTACATATGATCATGAATATTAACTAAACATTAGTTTAATTAATTATCCCTTGAGAAGAATAAAACAAATAAGGATTTATTTGATTATTCCTCATGGGGTTTCCAGTTTAGATAAAAAATAACTTAATAAATTATGGATTACTAAGTTATTTTTCATAGTGAAAGAAATTTTACTATGGTAAAATTAGTCTTACATGGTGTACTTTAGTCCATCTAATAGTAATAGGTTAGATGACCAAAAATTTGTGTAACACAATGAATTTTCTCAACTTTCTCTTTTGCACAATTTTTCTTTTTGTAAGTGTCTCTTTCTCCTTTGAAACTATTGATTATGCTTCTGTTAACTGTAGAAAGTGTTGATTTCATGTTATATTTCTTCTCGCATATACCACTTTCAATTTCCTTAGCTTTTTCAAGTGTCATTTTCAATTTTATTTCTCGCCATGATTTCCACTGATGTATGTGTCGCACCCTTCCATATTACTAGAGATATATCTAACACACTCTTCTTCATTACATGGTGTTACACCAATTTTTGGTCATCTAACATGTTACTATTAGATGGACCAAAGTACACCATGTGAGACCAATTTTATGAGTAAAATTTCTTTCACTATGAAAAATAACTTAGTAATCCATAATTTATTAAGTTTTTTATGGTCTAAATAGGAAACCCCATGATGAATAATTGAATAAATCCTTATTTGTTTGATTTCCCTCAAGGGATAATTAACTAAACCATAGTTTAATTAATATTCCTGGTCATATTTAACCCAAAATAGAAAAATTAATTAGATAAATCATTATTTATCATATTATTTTCTGGTAATAATTATTTAAAACAATATTTAACTAATATCCCTTGTTAAATTTGACTAAATCATTTATAAATAATTGAATATATCATTATTTTATTTAATTATTGCTTAAAAATATTCTTAAAATAATAAATAAATCACTTATTTATTTATTATTTACAAATAAAGGGATTTTACCAAATTCAAATTCCTTTTCCTTCCAACAAAAATAATAAAATATTCCAAAATAGTTAGATCTAGATTTGGTCAATAATATTTTAACTATGCACCAATATCTAGAATAACTCAATTTTTTGTTATATTTAGAAGGGATTTTCCATTCGTTCACTACCTTTTGTTGCCTAAAGATCGCTCTGGATCCATACCTTGGTCTAACTTTGTTCCTCCATCATTGTCATATCTTTCTACCTTTCCTCTTATGAGCTCTCCTTCAGTTCTATTTTTTTTACGTTTTCTACACCATCAAGAGAGAGATATATTATATTTGAAGCACTGAGGACATATAAGAACCTATCCCATTGAGAAGGACTTGTAAAATCTTTAAATTTTCCCTTCCCAGATGTCATAAATACAAAATTCCTTAAAAACTTTCTTGTCTTGTCTATTGGATGCATGGAGCAACTCTTGGTTTTATTTTTTGTTTAATGTCTTTAACTACATAGATCTGGGTTTTTGTAGCATTTATTCTGATCACTAACTGAAGATCTAAGGAAATTGAAAACCATCTTTTAAGTTAGGATTTTTTTTTATGCACAGCTAAGGTGAGTTTTTTTCGTATGCTTGAAATTAGAATTCACACTAAAAACTAGCGATTCCACTGGGGTTTATAATTACAACCACTGTCATTTTTCAGATCCCTACATCACGAGTTGCTTCAACCCATAGGGTTTTCTTCAGCTTGTTATTTTTCATTTATTTATGTTTCTTTTAACCTTTAAAACCATAAAACAATAAAACTTATGACTTATATGTGTTTCTGGGCCTATTCCATAGGTGAAAGGTATCAACCACAGATGAGAAAACACTTTTTTCTGAAACCTACTCCCGACATGGCCGAAAGTGCAGGTCACACTTTTTGGGCCAAAACATGTGACCTCAACCTTCAGGACGTAGAAAAAAACCTGAAACGTGAGACCTCTACTAAAAATATGTCAGAACCTGTGACCTATACTTTTTGCGGGAGATTTTCTGTGATTTTTCACGGTTTTGCTGGCCCAATCTTCAGGTTTTTCTAATTTCCCTCTCAACCCATCTTGGACATGTACTTGGTATTTTTCACTCATCGAAGTAGGAACCAGACCCCTTAGGGCTTCAGTACACTTCTAGTTTTTTAGAAGGAGTTTCGCTGAAGCAGGTCGTTTGAAATTTCAGTGTGTTCAGCCATTTTTCACATTTGAACTCGTACTTTCAAATCCATTCCAAATTGGTTATTCGTCCACCCAAAACACCTATTTTTAGTTTTTTTGGTCCTCTTTTAGGGTCCCCTACATTTCCCTTCATTTTGTAACCTTTCGCCACCTTTTTTGCAACACATTTCCCTCTCTTTGGAAGCCTTGGTTTCATTTTGTTGGATTCATTTCATGAGATCGCACATTCATGCTTGGAATATGGGACAGGGTTGATTGGATGAAGAGCGAATTGGTTCATCCAATCTATGGTTGATTCAAACATGGAAATGTTGAACCTCGTTTTCCTTTGCATTCATTACTAATAGGTTATTCTATTTAATATTTCAAGTGTAAATTTAATAGTTCATGTTAATTTTTTTAACTAGGGTAAAATTTCACTTTGATAGCTCACATGACCAAGATCATAATTCCATGAGATTCTGCTAGACACACACATGGTGGGTGAAAATGTAAATACACACAAAGGGAGAGATAAGCATTGATTGCCTTTACATTGACCACAGATCTTTATTTATAGTACATTGGGGTGACTCTTGGATTTCATGTTCCAAGGTAACTTGCATGCCTTTATGAATATTCGGCTTCCACACCTACCCAAAGAGGATTAGGTGTCCAAAATTCCCCCCCTTAATATAAAGGGATATGTGTGAGTCCAAGAAGAGAGTTGTAATAAAAATATACAAAGTATGCATGACAGCACTTAGGCTGAATCAACTCTCTGAAATGTTGGCATAAATAGGTGGTTTAAGGATGACCACCAACAATGGAACACAACGCTTATTGCAGTTCCCGAAACTCTTCCAAATATTGCAAGAAATTGAGGGGTTATGCTAGAAGATGTGTCCCTCATATTTGAAGAGGAAGACCTTCAACCTAGAATAAGGGATATCTACAACTTGTGATGGTTTAAGGATGACCACCAACACTATAATGCTTAATGCATTTCCTAGAACTCTCCCAAAGCTGGAAAGAAGCTAAAGTATTCTGCTAGAGGAAGTGCTTTGAATTCCTTGAAGAGGAAGAATATCAACCTCACATGGATGGTTTAAGACTGTCCACCAACAAAAGGAGTTCTCATGGGCATCCATGTCTCTGGATACAACTATGTATCTAGAATGAGATATTGTGGCTCAGACTCACTTGAACTGCTATGTCTCTAGCTACAACTTTGAATCTGGAATGAGAGATTTTGGCTTAGCCTCGCTTGATGTGTTGTGTTTATGGCTACAAATCTGAATCTGGAATGAGAGATTGTGGCTCAGAATCACTTGAACTAATATGTCTCTGGCTACAACTGTGAATTTGGAATGAGATATTGTGGCTCAGACTCATTTGAACTGCTATATCTTTGGCTACAACTCTGAATCTGCAAATGAGAGATTTTGGCTCAGGCTCACTTGATGTGTTGTGTCTCTGGCTACAACTCTGAACCTGGAATGAGATATTGTTCCTCAAAATCACTTGAACTGCTATGTCTATCACTGCAACTCTGAATCTGGAATGAGAGATTGTGTCTCAAACTCGTTTGAGCCGCTATGTCTCTGGCTACAACTCTGAATCTAGAATGAGAGATTGTGGCTTAGGCTCACTTGATGTGTTGTGTCTCTGGCTACAACTATGAATCTGGAATGAGAGATTGTGGTTTAGCCTCGCTTGATGTGACTTCAAAGCTTGTAGATGATGACCATTTTCCCCCATATTAGGTACAAGGTGAGATGATGGTGAAAACTCAACTGCAAGTTTGTTCAATATTCTAGAACAAGTTTTGAAATGTGAATTACACATATTTTTTGTTCTTGATGCCCATTGCTAAGAAGCGATCCATCCAAGATGAATATTTTTTCTTACAGGAGTCTTGTTTCTAAATCATCTGTGTGAAGAATGGGTGTGTTGACCGCAGTTCTTGCATGGCTAAAGCTCGAAATAGTGATCTTTTATATGGCCAACTCGATCACAGTGTTGCCATTTTACAATTTGTTGTTGCTACTTTGGAAGAGAAGTAGGATCTGGAACAGTTGCAGGTGAACTGTCATAAAGAAATCCAACACTCTGAAATTTGATGGGCTTGGATTAGTCCAGAATATGAAAGGACAACTCCTTGTCATATCCAAGACCAATTCTGTGCTTGTTATGCACAATCTCTTCCCAAGGTTTGATGATGGGCTTGGGAAGTGCAAACTAAATTTCCACATCTGCATGTAAATCCACTCTTGTACAAGGAACTGAATGTGAATCTACTACAAATTTATATTATTATTGCTAATTGGAGTCCCTCTCAATTTTTTGAACAGAAACAGTTTCAAAATGATGAGTCTTTTGCTGAAGCTCATCTTACTGAAGCTGAGACTCAAACTGAAAAATATCAATCTTCTCTTGTGCATATTACAATAAAGTTTGAATATTAAAAAGAGAATTATTCCTCATTTTTACCATATCATGAATCGTGGAATGAATGAGGTTATTCAACAACTCTAATGCATCATTGATTTTAGCCATTTTATTGAAAACTCGTAGTTACACTTGAAAATATGACTGCAACTATGAACTAAGAATCAACACCCACTCACAATGTCAGTACAATTATATTATACAACAGGTTGCAATTGTCTTAAAAAAAACGATGGATCTCGAATTCAATTGTGTTTGGTTTCATGTCAAGATTTCAACCAATATATAAGCAATGACAGCTTATTATGATACCAACCTATCTCTCAACACTTCTTATGACATTACATATGAACCATATATGCTTCAAATTGTCCAACATATAAACTCTTCAACATATTTCATATGAAATTTATACTATGAACCCTGCAATCACTTTTTTCCATTCTAAAAATATAAAATTCTCGTATAAATTCTACACTTGAATTTTTTTTTCTTCTTAAAAAAAAAAGAGAGGTATTATGTGAGGGAGGGTTTATTTGGGAAAGTTATTTACTAGGAAACTAATTTACTGGGGGAGGTATTTAATAGAGAAGGAATTTATTGGAGGAGGTTTTTACTGGGGAAGGCGTTTGCTATAAAGAAAAAAATTAAATTTGAAAAGGGTCATACAGGTCGAGGGCGGGAAGGTTGAGCTTCCAAGAGAGGGTAGGGGAGGGCCTAGTTGCCATGACAGGGGAGGGGAATGATTCTGTGAGTAGGGAGGGGAGTGTTGAGGGTGTGCGAGAGGTGTTGGGAAGGTATTTTAGCATGTGTGGGGGGGCGGGGAGTGGGGTTATGAGCAGGGAGGGGAGAGTGGATCATGAGCGGGGAGGGGAGGGTGGACCGTGAGGAATGAGTGGGAGAGCAAGGGTATGGAGTGTCATGAGTGGGGGAATGAGAGGTCGATGGGGCGGGGGCCATGTGGTGGGTGAGGGGGTGGGGTCCGTGAGGTGGGTGAGTCGATGATGGGTTAGGGTATATGCGGGGTGAGGGGTCGTGAGCTTGATGAAGGGTTAGGCGATGTGAGCTAGGTGAGATGAGAGATGCAGTGTGGTGTTGTGAGCAGGTGGGCTATGATTTGGGGAGTAGTATGGGAGTGGATGTGAGCAGGTGCAATCATGGGTGGAGGGAAGTAGAGCTATGACTGTGGCCGAGAAAAAATGCAGCACAGAGTAGTGAGAAAACCTATAGATTTTAAAATGCATAGACTTTCAAATTTAGGAATATGGCAATACCCAACGTTTCTCTTTGCAAAAATAATTTATGAACATGAAAAAGTAATGAACGTAACAAAATAATTTCTGAATGCTGCAAAAATGATTACTGAATGTTGAAGAAATGCATATGATTTTTGCAGGTTTACACAAGCCTCAAAAACAGGTGGCTCAAACAAGATTGAGCTAGTTATGAATGTATCAGCTCTGATACCATGTTAAACACACACATGTTGGGTGAAAAATTAAACACACACAAAGGGAAAGATAAGCATTGATTTCCTTTCCATTAACCATAGATGTATATTTATAATACAATGGGGTGACTCCTGGATTCCACATTCCAAGGTCACTTAAACTCCTTTATGATTGTTCAGCTTCCACACCTACGCATAGAGGATTAGGTGTCCAACAGATTCCTTTTTTCAAGAGGATCAAAATCGACCTAAAGAACACCCTATTTGGTTAAGAGGAAGTTAATTTTTGAAATATTTTGTTTATTAAATTTTAATGGAATGGGTTGGCCTAATCACATGTGGAATTGGTCAACTCATCCTCAACCCCAAGTAGAGCGTCATGAAAGCCTATAAATAGAAGCAACCTCAAGCTCATTCTAACACATTTCTCAAGGTATATTATATATATATTCTTTGTCTTAGCTTGTATATTTTTTCTTGGATCACATAGTTTTATGGAAGGAGGTCGTGTAGGGTCTGAAATCATAGGCAAGAGGCTAGGCCTGATCTAGTGTTTTTGTTGGGTGTGGAGCCTGATTATCTTGTTTAATTTGTATCACAGCATTCGACCCCTGTACCTTAAAAGGGGCAGCAACACCGCCCGTAATTAATCGCTGCCATGGGGGGTCTAGGGGTGGTGGCAGCGCTTTTCGGAGGCCCCCCTTGGCGGGGGGTTTCAGGGGAAACGCCCTTGAAGCTAAAAACAGATGTAAAATTTCCTTGTAAAAGTATAGTAATTTCTAGTCAATCTGGGCCATTCATAGGTAGATAATCTGATGGTAGAAGTTATGTTTAGTTTAGGGTTTTTTTTTTCCCTAGAAGGCAACCCTCTTGTAAATATGAGGGTATTGTATTGCGACTATGAATTATGTGTGTATTCTCAGAGTGAGAAACAGATAGGGATATTGTGAGAGATAATAGAGGATATTACAATGGATTTTCTGTAGGTTTTGTCTCTTCATTTTTGTTGCATAATAGAAAGCAAGGACTGGTTGTTCGGGGTGGACGTAGCCCAAATTGGGTGAAACATGTATATCTGTGTCTCTCTGGTTTTATGTTTTTTGTGTGCTTGTATTTTTGGCATATTTTATGTGTTGCATTGCTCCATAATATATAATTTTCTAACAACTGGTATCAGATCCGAAGGCATATTTGGCTAATAAACCCGCAGGAAAGAAGGGTTCCTAGTTCGAGTGGGAGCAATGGCAGAAGATGGTAAGTTTAGGGTCGAGAAATTTAACGGCCAAAACTTCCCGCTATGGAAGATGCAGATGGAATATTATCTGTATCATAAATATTTGTACCTACCATTGAGTGGAAAAACAAAGAATTCGGCGGCCATGATAGACGCGGAATGAAACATTCTCGATAGAAAGGCACTCGAGACAGTACGGTTGTGCCTTACGACGTCAGTCGCCTTCAATATTTTGAAGGAAACAACAACAGAGGATTTGATGCAAACGTTGGCGAAACTATATGAAAAACCCTCAACCTCAAACAAGTTATTTCTTATGAAATGACTATTTAATATGAAGATGTCGGAAGGTGGATCTGTTGCAAACCATTTAAATGATTTTAATACAGTTACCAGTCAGTTAAGTTTTGTAGGGGTAAAATTTGATGATGAAGTTATAGCTCTATTATTTTTGTGCTCATTTCTAGAGAGTTGGAATGGTTTAGTAATGGCCATTAGTAACTTTGTCTCTGGATCTAGTACTTTAAAGTTTGATGATGTGGTCGGTGCTATCATTAGTGAGGAAATGTGACGGAAAAGCTCTAGTGAGACATCGGGTAATGCTTTGAGTGTAGAGTCTAGGGGAAGAAGAATGGAAAGAGGAAAGAGCTCAGGATATTGCAGTAAATCAAGGAAAGATAGATCTAAGTCCATATTGGGGATAGTGTGCTAGAAATGTGGAAAGAGAGGACACCTAAAGAAATATTGTAGATCTTATAAGGGAAAAGAAGGAGATGCACAACAAGAAAACAATCATGAAGAAAATGTGACAGGTGATGTGTTACAATATTATTTGATTCTTTCTTTCAAAAATGTTACTGATTCTTGGGTTGTAGATTCAGGGGCTTCATTCCATGCCACACCTGATAAGAAATATTTTCATGATTATGTTCAAGGAGATTTTGGACAAGTTTTTTTGGGTGATGATAAACCCTGTAAAATTGTTGGAATGGGTAAAGTTCTCGTAAAACAACAGAATGGACACCAATGGATACTAAAAGAGGTAAGGCATGTTCCAGATCTGAAGAAAAATCTGATTTCAACAGGCCAGTTAGGCAGTGAAGGTTGTGTGACAACTTTCACAGATAAAACTTTGAAGGTCACCAAAGAAGCACTGGTAATAAAAAAAGGTGAAAAGGTTGGTACATTTTATTTATACAATGGTATTTCTAACTATGTTAATGCTTTAACTTCCAAAGGAGCAGATTCAGGATTATGGCATCATAGGCTCGGATACATGAGTGAGAAGGGAATGAAGATTCTTCACTCAAGAAATTTGTTGCCAGGTTTGAAGAATGTTGATTTCGATTTCTGTGAAAACTGCATTTATGGAAAAAAAAAAGAGAGTCGGATTTCTCAGAGTTGGGAAAGAAAAGAAGAGTGAAAAATTAGAGCTCGTGCATATAGATGTATGGATACCTACTCAGGTATCATCTCTCAATGGCTCTCGTTATTATGTTAATTTTATTGATGATGCAACTAGAAAAACATGGATTTATTATATTCTGAATAAATCTGATGTATTGGATATTTTCAAGAAATGGAAAGCTTTGGTTGAGATTGAGACAGGAAAGAAGTTGAAGTGTCTCAGATCAAACAATGGAGGTGAATATTGCAGCAAAGACTTTGATAGGTATTGTTCAAAGCATGGAATTCGCAGAGAGAAGACAGTTCCAAGAACACCACAAGAAAATGGTGTGTCAAAAAGAATGAACAGAACAATCATGGAGCGTGCAAGGTGCATGAGATTTCATGCAGGATTGCCTTTACAATTTTTGGCATATTCTTTAGATACTGTTGTTTATCTAGTAAATGGAGGGCCTTCAAGTTGCTTGGATGGTGGTATTCCAGAAGAAGCATGGATGGGTAAAAAGTTAAACTACTCCTTTTTAAAGCCTTTTGGTTATGAGGCCATTTTCCATATTAATAAAGAAAGTAGAAAAAAGCTTGAGGCAAAATCAAAGAAATGTACCTTTATTGGATGTGGTGTTAATGATTTTGGATATCAGTTATATGATTATGAAAATCACAAAATCATTAGGAGTAGAGATGTAATATTCAATGAAAAGGTCTTGTATAAGGATCAGTTGCAAGAAAAGAAACAAGAAAAAGAAAACAAGGAATACACGGTTCTTGATGAGATAATCGAAAAATTAAATGTGCCTAAAAATAATAATAATCAACAACCAAAATAGCAACAAGCACCAAAACAACAACAGGAACCTCAAACACTTGAAAGTGGTGTTAGAAGATCTACGAGGATAAGTAGACCCCTTGAATGATACTCTCCTTCATTATATTATTTATTGTTGACTGATTCTGGTGAACCCGAATGTTATGAAGAAGCAATGCAGGTTGAAAGCAAGAAGAAGTGGGAGCTAGCCATGGAAGAAGAGATGGACTCCTTAATGCATAACCAGACTTGGGACTTAGTCAGGTTGACTGTAGGTAAAACTACATTGTAGAATAAATGGTTTTATAGGCTGAAGGAAGAAGATGGAGGAAAATAGAGGCACAAAGATAGACTTGTGGTGAAGGGGTTTGCATAGAAGAAAGGTATTGATTTTGATGAAATTTTTTCTCCTCTTGTTAAAATGACTTCAATCAGAACTATTTTAAGTCTTATCTCAGCAGAAGATTTACATCTTGAACAGTTCAATATAAAGACAACATTTCTCCATGGAGATCTAGAGGAAGATATTTATATGGAGCAACCAGAAGGATATGAGGTGAAAGGGAAAGAAAAATTGGTGTGCAGGTTAAAGAAGAGCTTGTATGGCTTAAAACAGGCTCCAAGGTAGTGGTATCTAAAATTTGACAAGTTTATGTCTAAACAAGGTTATACTAGATGTCACTCTGATCATCGTGTTTATCTGAAAAGGAAAAATGATGACAGCTATATTATATTGTTATTGTATGTAGACGACATGCTTGTTGCAGGGTCTAACATGCAGGAAATAAATGTGCTCAAAATAAAATTGGAAAATTCATTTGCAATGAAGGATTTGGGAGTTGCAAAACAAATCCTTGGTATGAGAATAACTAGAGACGAGAAAAATCGCAAATTAACATTGTCTCAGAATGAGTACATACAAAAGTTGTTGAAAATATTTAATATGCAGAATGAAAAACCAGTTAGTACACCTTTTTCTAGCCATTTAAAACTTATTAAGGAGATGTTCCCCAAGACCCACGAAGAAATGGAATATATGTCTAAAGTTCCATATGCATCAGCAATTGGCAGCTTAATGTATGCAATGGTCTGCACAAGGCCTGATATTGCACATGCAGTGGGAGTTGTAAGCAGGTACATGAACAATCCAACAAAAGAACATTGGATGGAAGTAAAATGGATTTTCAGATATTTGAGAGGTACCACAAATCAAGCATTATGCTTTGGTGGTTCAAACATTGCTCTACAGGGATATGTTGACGTAGATATGGCAGGTGACAGAGATAACAGGAGGATCACTACAGGATATATATTTACTGTAGGTGGAACAACTATCAGTTGGGTTTGAAAAATCTAGAGTTTTGTTTCACTTTCAATAACAGAAGCAGAGTATGTTGTTGCTACAGAGGCTAGTAAAGAAATAATTTGGTTACAAAGGTTTATGGATGAATTAGATAAGAAGCATGATATGGGCACGTTATACAATGATAGCCCAAGTTCCATTCATCTTGAAAAGAACTCATCATTTCATTCTAGGACTAAACACATACATCTCATGTACCATTTCATACGGTCAGTATTGGAAGATGGAGAGTTGAAGCTGGAAAAGATACACACTAGCCAAAATCCTGCAGATATGCTAACAAAAGTTGTAACCAGGGAGAAACTGAGAATGTGCTCAGTTTCAATTGGTCTTCAAGGACGACGATGAAGATGAGGAACAACCATGTCCAAAGAGGAGTCATTTTCCAGCAAATTAAGCAACGGTGGAGTTGCTACAATCAGTCTCCAAGTGGGATATTGTTGGGTGTGGAGCCTGATTATCTTGTTTACTTTGTATCACAGCATTGAACCCCTGTACCTTAAAAGGGGCGGCAACACCGCTCATAATTAATTGTTGCTGTGGGGGGTCCAGAGGGGGCGGGGGGGTCCTCGCTCTTGGAGCCCCCCCCTGGTAGGGGGTTTCGGGGGTAGCACCCCCGAAGCTAAAAACAAATGTAAAATTTCCTTGTAAAAGTATAGTAATTTCTAGTCAATCTGGGCCGTTCATAGGCAGATGATCTGACGGTAGAAGTTATGTTTAGTTTAGGGTTTTTTTTCACTATAAGGCAACCCCCTTGTACATATGAGGCAATTGTATTGCGGCTATGAATTATGTGTGTATTCTCATAGTGAGAAACAAATAGGGAGACTGTGAGAGAGAACAGAGGATATTACAGTGGATTTGTTGTAGGTTTTGTCTCTTCATTTTTACTGGATAATAGAAAGGAGGACTGGCTGTTCGGGGTGGACGTAGCCCAAATTGGGTGAACCACGTATATCTGTGTCTCTCTGGTTTTATGTTTTTTGTGTGATTGTATTTTTCACATATTTTGTGTGTTGCATTGCTCCATAATATATAATTTTCTAATAGTTTTCTAGATATTAGCTACAAGCTTGCTGAAAATGTTTTTGTTCCATAGTTGAAAGAAGAGAGGATTAAGCATGCATCCAAGGTGCGATAGCCATAGGCACAAAGGATCAAGGGTGTGACTAGGGCGTCAGAGGCATATCAGGTTGTACTCATCCGTAGACACTAGCACAAAGTGTTTTGGTAGCATCTAAGGAGCCATAGACGCGGATATAGAGACTCAAGGTTGATTCTAAGAGGTTTTTGAGCCTATCCGGTCTACTTGACCACAAACACATGTACATAGTGGGTTATGCATTCGTCTAGGAAGCCATTTGCACACTCAGTCAGTTCTGTGGTAACGTCTTAGATTCAGATATAGGGTTTTATAGTTTCTTTCAGTTGGCTTGAATGATCTCTCTTATGAGGGTTTCTTTCTGCTAATTTTTGCTACAAACTTATGTATTGAGATCATTGTACTTGATGCTAACAAATTAGAGTAGTATTTCATGTGATAAGAATGGAGATTGAAGGATCCTTTTAGTCTCAATGTGCTTTTGGAATGCAGTAAAATTAGTTTCAGTAATCATCTTTAGCAAGACATTTTCATTAGTACTAATGTAGTTGAGCAACAAATGTATTTGATTATAGTTCAACTTGGTTTTAGTGTTTAGTTTAGAAATATTTGTTTTCAGTAAACTTGCAACAATTTCTATATTGGGATTGATTCTAGCTTATGAATAGATCATAGAATCCGGTACAAATTACATGTCGTTGGTATCAAATCTTGGGAGCTTCCCAATGGGTCAGGCCTCTGTTCTATGAGGTTCTTTTTGCATCATCCATGTGAAGCCAGTTGTTATGAGATTAACTCTCTTTTTTAAAAATTTCAGAAAATTCTAACCATTTCAGTGTCAACATTTTAGTTGTAACAAAAAGGAAATCCTCGATAGCACGACTATCAATCTTTTAATGTTTTGATCAAAAAATTTGAACAAATTCACTGACAACGAGTTCATCATCATTTTCGATATAGTTGATAGGCCGACTATGAATGAAAAAAATGGCGAGTTTAAAAATATGGAGCGATTCCTGAATAGATGGAAATATATTTTTTTAAATATGAAGGATGTTTTCATCCACAACGAACCCATTCAAAAAAATCTCTCACAGTTTTCTAACATGTGTTACGGTTTGAAATATTACAAGGTATATTTGAGGATTTTTTTTCGGGACTTTTCAATCTTGTTTCAGTAAAATTTTGTGAAATCGGTTTTGATATAGCCGAGAATGAATTTTACAAAAAATAAATAAATAAATAAAATAGAGAGAGAGAGAGAGAGGTTTTTGACCATGATGTACCCATTAATAAACCTCCATCGATTTTCTAACTTCTATCACGGTTTTGGATTTTCCAAGGGATCATTGTAACATATTTTTCAAAAATTCACGAGGGAAAAGATTATGGAAAGTTCATGAATTCGATTCCATCTCATCAAATTCAACTTGTTGTTCCTTATCTCCTGCAATGACTCTTGAAAAAACGTTACGTTTATATGCTCATAATATTCAAAAATTTTATATGCATATATTTGAGAGATACACGTGACCTCTTTTATTGTTAACAATTTGTAATGAAACCTTTGCTAGAAAGTTTTGTTTTTTTATTTTATCTTTTATATAAACGCTGGTTATGAAAATTGAAATGAAAGGTTACATTTTCTTTTGCAAAGGCTATTTGTATATTGGTATATTTGAGCATTCTTTAATAGCCTATAGTTTTTTATGAGCATTTTATAGGAAACTCATGTGTTCTATTTCCCTCTCACTCTCCTCTTTGTTTTATAAACTTTCTTTCATGTCTGAAAATGTTAGAATGTAATATTGGATGTCATTTATGCTCCTCATTTGTATTTGTCAATAATTAGTATTTGTTTTTTCATTAAGCTATATATATTTTTTTCAACTCATTATTATTCCTCAAAATTATCGATTTGTCAAAGTATTTGTTTCTACCATGATTTTTATATCTTTCTCATTATATCTATATCATCACTTATTTATAAATGGACTCCATTCGTAATGATATGTTTTTAAACTACCCAACTAGTTTCAAACTATGATATACAATCTTGCCAGCGAACTCAAACGTGAAACCTTCTACTACAGTGACCATATATTAGTTTCTTTTTATGGAGAGATACCTCTCTGGGTTGAAGGGCCAACTTTCGACCTAAAATAGGTCTTAAGGTTATCTTATGGTTTTTCCAGCATCGAGGGTTTTCACTAAGTGAGCATCCATGCTAATTTGAGACATGTGTGTAGAATCGTGAGAGTGTTGTATGGTTTCAAACAACACATATATTAGTGTATTGGGATTCACCAAAAGTGAATAAAATACCAAACTCTATCACATTCTCATAGATGGAAGGTCTTTTATATTGGTATTATATGTTGATGACTTGATACTTACATGGGATGAGTAGTTGATCGACTCTTGCAAGGAGAACCTTGAAAGATAATTCAAGATCAAGGACATACGCTTGATGAATTACTTACTTAGTTTGGAGGTATGATAGGGATATGGAGAGTTGTTTGAGAGTGAGGGGAAGTATTCATCTGACATAGTACCAACATTTCATATGCAGGACTATGAGCCTATCGACACTCATTTAACCACAAAATTTAGGAAGGAGAATGGTTATTAAGGAGAGGGACTATATGATATCATCTATAAATAGTTTGTGGGATCCTTAATGTATCTACTGAGCACAAGACCCAACATATTCTATGTAGTTATACAATTGAGTCAAGCTATAGTGAATCTTACTAAGTTGTATTGGAAGGAAAAGAAGCATGTGTTAAGATATATTAAAGGCACAAAATATTATTTAATATGGTACAAGAGGGAAAAGAGAGTCAAGATCCAAGGCTTCACCGATGAATATTGGGCATGAAATATATCCGACAAGAAATTACTTTAGGCGGTATCTTTAGTGTTGGGTCTACAACTATTTACTAGTATAATAGGAAATAAAGGTTTATGGCACTCAAATCAATAAAGGTTAAATACATGGTTGAAATTGAAGAAACATGTGAGGGAATATGGATGAGGAAAATACTTGTTTCTATTGTTAGTCAGGTGATGGATTTAACAATGATTTGTTTTCCTAATCAGAGTATCAAACTCTCTGAAAATGCATTATTTCATGAAAGATACAAAAAATTAATATTCAATATCATCACTTGGGGGACTGTGTGCATAGAATAATGATGATGCTATAGTAAATTCCTTGCTGAAAATGCATTATTTTAGGACAGATCCAAACACATTGATATCTGATATCATCACTTGAGGTATTATGTGCAGAGAAGAATAAGGATGCTATAATACATTCCCACTGAGGAGTAGGATGCAAATATCTTGACCAAGGAATTATCATGAGGTAAATTTGAAATCCATAAATTCATGATAGGCTGGTGTAAAATCCCTTTCTTTCTAAGAGGAACTATTAGAAATGTAGCAAGGAGAGGCTCAACTTTGTCGTGTACCTTATTCAAATTGAGTAATTTAATTTTCCACATCAGCGAGATGACTTGGATTTCAGTTTTCTAGAGTGACATGGTCGTGTCTCCTAGTTACATGAGTAAATCTGATTTTGTAGTCTACGAGTAGAGTTATGAATGTCAATATTGTTAATATTTATAAATCTAGTTGAGTTATTGTTATTTGAACTCAGTTAACTGAGTTCAAGTAATTAATTTAGTCAGTTGATAATTACAACTGTTTTAAACTCAATGATCTCTCAAATAACTTATCAATAAACCCAAAGTATCCTAGGCATGCATGGAATTCTAATTGCCTAGTTGAAGTGGATGAAAAATAAATAATGTAAAATTAATTGTATATTAGCTGAGTACACATACTTTGATTTGGATGCATGTGATCAATCATTTGGAATTTTGCAGGAAAATACATACTTCTCATATTCTTTATGACATCAATTTCTCCATAATGTTTCAAGGAAATAGGAGGTTGGCTAAGGCTTGAATAGTCTTAGTGTTGGCCATAGATAGTGATTTAGCATAAGAACAATTTTACAGTGCAAAGCATGCTTTAGTCTTAGAGAAATTCATCATACTAATTTCTCAATTTATGCGAATTAATGAAAAAGAAGAAAATGGGTTTTTCCTAGTTGTGTTCCCCTATAAATCATTGTGTTCTTGTGTTTTTTTTTTTCATGTGTGTCTAAATTTTGATTTCCATTCTCCATAATTTTAGAGAGGAATTTTTTCCTATTGTTTTGAGATTGAATTCCTGAGAGATTGCAATTAATATTCATTTATACACATTTTGATGCACTCATATGGATGCACTAGTTTTATGTATTACCTTATACGTATTATTTTCAGATAAATCTTTTGAAGAGAGTTTTGAGCCCCTGTTTCTGTGAATTCTTATATTCTTTGATCCATTCCTCTATTTGCATTGGGTTTATGAATTTCATAATCAATGTTTCTTTTCAAATATCTCTCTCAATGATTATTTTCCATTTGTCTTTTCCAACCAAGGCCTTTGAGAAAATTTACATGTGATTTATAGCCCAACCATGTTGTTCCTTGGGATTTTTATGATAGGCCCTCCCTGTTAACCAATGGAATTCCCCTTAGCTTCTTGGTTCCATTCCAATTATAAAAGAAACATTATTTCCTTATTTTATTTACATTATAATCAGGGATGCATGCTAGCAAGAGATGTAATGTAGGGATGGAGAAGAGGACACTTTCCATGATCCCTCCTCACCTTAGAAGTCCACCTATGCACCTAGCATTTGAAATTATTATTGTTATATATGAGGAACAAGTTATAACTAGACTTTGACTCTATATATTTGAGTGCTTCATCTAGAAATGAAAATAATTATATGCTTCGCAAAAAGGGGCCAAGGAGAAGGCGAGAAACTTTGGAATCATGTTCTTGTGGTGTTGGGATACTAGGATGTACTGAAAAAATGAATTATCTGGATCCACTTACATTTCAATGGCTTTGGAGAAGATACAATATAAATAATTACAAATTTTGGCCTCTCTACTATCTCCATTGTTGAATATTAGAAGGATCATGGAATAATCATGATAATTCTCATGTCCTCAGTGATTTGAAGATTTATATCATAACCTTCAGTTTAAATTGTGTGGTTGTATATGTTGTATTATGCACATTGTTATCACAAGAAATATTTATTTGAAATCAACTCTATTGGGGTCCTAAATTATAGATTCTACGAAGTTTTAATTTGTGTTGCATTTTAATTAGACAACACTAATTTTAATGATATAGGTAAAGGAAACGACCAAATGAAAATGCAATGCAAACCCATCAGTGAAAGATAGGCCTTCTAGGAGCTTGTTTTTTGACTCAATGAATTTCTTTAATTATAAAGTGTGTCTTTAACTAATCAACTTGTTCACAAGAAGGCCACAAATGAGAGTTATTACTGCAACTAGTTGTTGGAGGCTATTGGTGTTGCGATGAACACATGCAAAATTTTTCCTGTGCTTGAATTGTGTACCTTACTAAAGATCTTCAGAGCTATTGGATTATGGTCCCTTCATGGTTAGTTGATGTTTTCTTCTCAAATTCTAAGTGTCAAGGTTACTTGTTAACACATGATCATGAATTCACAAATGCACATATTTCTATGCAAGATTATATATACATTGAAAAAATCTTCAAAGTAAGGCTTACGAAGTTACTATTAGTAGTTACTATGCAATCAATAAGCACAATATACAATATAAGTCATGTCAACAATCAGTACACACTCATTAGGGGAATTTTGAGGTCTAAAATGGGCCTCATAAGAAAAATGTACAACAAAAATAAACTTTATAACAACCAATAGAATTCAAGATGATGATGTCATCCATAATGGATGATTCACCATTTTTGGAGTAAAAAAGTAAAAATATTAAAAAATAATAAAATAATAAAACTACTTTTTCAACTCGTATTTTAAACTTATCTCCCAAAAATTTTGCTCAAATTTCGAGCGGGAGTACTCGTTGGATGCAGAATTTAATTCCTCGTCCTAGGAGTACCCATGTTGCATACTTTCGATGAACTCTTCTACACGAAAAATGAGAAATACATAAAAAACATGATTGTAATCACGTTTTTTTATGTATTTCTCATTTTTCATGTAGTAGGACCCATCGAAAGTATGCAACATGGGTACTCCTTGGATGGTGAATTAAATTCCGCATCCAACGAGTACTCCCGCTCGAAATTTGAGTAAAAACTTTGGGAGATAAGTTGAAAATATGAATTGAAAAAGTTGTTTTTTCATTTTTCCCTCTAAAATTTGATGATGTCATCAAATCTTATTAGATTTTTTCCACTATTATTTTATAATTTCCTTAGGAGGCCCATTTTAGACCTCAAAATTCCCCTAATGCTCCATTTTGAGACTTTCTCACTCTGTTTACAAATGTAACTCTATTCCAATGTGTTAGTGTTCACTTTAGCTATGCATAACAAACAACCCTAACATCAAACATGGTTGTTAGTTTCCTGAGATCTGCAGTTAGTGATTAGAATAAATGCTATAGAAATCTAGATATATGAAGTTAAATACATTAAACAACAAATAATAAGTGAGATTCGCTCCATGAATCCAAAGAGAAAGACAAGAATTTTTAAAGAATTTTTTTGTATTATCACACATGGGAAGGGAACACAGAAAGAAGTTACCAGTCCCCCTCAATGGGATGGATTTTTTTTTTATTTCCTCAGTGATTTAGATCTAACATCTCTCTCTCTCTTGAAGGTCCAGAGAACCTAGACAAAAACGGAACTCAAAGGGAGCTCACAAGATGAAAGTAGAAAAATATGACAATGATGGGAGGATCAAAGTTAGAGCAAAAGTATAGATCAAGAGTGATCTCTAGGCAGAAAAAGGTAGTGAATGAATGGAAAAACCCTTCTATTTATAACAAAATATTGAGTTATTCTAGACTTTGGTACATAATTAAAATATTATTAACGATATCTAGATCCAATTTTTATGGAATATTTTATTATTTTTGTTGGAGGGCAAAAGACATTGAATTTGGTCGAATCCCTTTATTTGTAAATAATAAATAAATAAATAATTTATTTATTATTTTAAGAATGTGGTTGAGTAATAATTAACTAAACAATGATTTATTCAATAATTTATAAATGATTTAGTCAAATTTAGCAAGGAATACTATTTAAATAATTATTTCTCGAAATTAATAATATAAATAATGATTTAACTAATCAATTTTCCTATTTTGGGTTAAATATGACCAGGAATATTAACTAAACTATGGATTAATTAATTATCCCTTGAATAAAATAAAAAAAATAAGGATTTATTCATTTATTCCTCATGGGGTTTCCTGTTTAGACGAGAAACAAATTAATAAATTATGGTCTACTAAGTTATTTTTTATAGTGAAAGAAATTTTACTATGGTAAGATTCATCTTACATGGTGTACTTTAGTCCATCTAATAGTAATAGGTTAGATGACCGAAGTATGTTGTAAGAACTCAATCAGTAGAAACCGAAGGGGGATCTAGAGAGAGATAAATATAAGGTAGAATAATGTGCGAGAGGACAAGACCTTGAAGAGGTGAGACTTACAGGTGTGAAAATTATCTTTTATGAGTGAGTACCTATTCTACATGAGCCGGGGGAGCCATACCTATGCCCATCGAGATAACAAAGTACAGAGAATAATGATGTGTCGAGTAAACAAGGGACTGAACTATATAGTACATGCTAGCATAAACATGGGCTAGAGAAAAATGTGATAATGGATCTCCACATAAATACTGTACCTGGGATAACAACCATGACCTATACCATAATATTTGAGTATATGAGATATAATTACAACTAAAGAGGCCCTGTAAAATAGGAAAGGGCTCTCAAAATCTGAATGATAAATGAAAACTAAATGCACTGCAAGAGACTGAGGCTAGAACCACCAAATATATGGAGCTTTGTCCAAGGTAGTAGTAGAGAGGTCATTCAGGAATTCTGGAGGCTACCTGAAGGGCCACCCCCTCATGAGGTCTCAAAACATCTCACACACACCAAAGAGTCCCTGGTACAATCTCCTGCATCACTAAACCATCAAATATACAGATCTTGACCAAGCCATAAGGAGTTGGAACTAAGAAACAATCAATTGAAAGGGAAATAAAGGGTCTCTTTTCCTGATTCAAGGCACCAAAGAAGAGTGGAAGTTGGAACCAAGGTACACCATGCTATAGACCTATCTTCTGGAATGAATAAGTTGATTTCGACAGAAGGAGGTCCGCCATCGGTGAGGCAATAACGGATCCTTAAGTAAGGCATGAGGGATAATAGTAGAGTGGATAATAGAATGACACTAGGGATGATCGTGGAATGGGGGGTATTGAGTAGTAGGCTGAGGGCTTCCCTTGTTAGAGCATCAAGGTCATGGATGACATGGAAACTACTAACTCGACTCTGGAGGGGAGAGGGCAGAGTATGACTGAAGGAAAAAATGTGCAAAATTAGAGAGGAACAAAGAAATGAATGATTGAGGATTGTGGTGGGATACAAAGAGACTCATGACAGACTCCATGGATGTGATGATGACTCAACTGAGGTGCCCTAAACGAGGGTGACTCGATGATGCTTCCACACAAAACCATCGGTGGGGACCATAAAAACATGAGTACAAGATGGTTAGTCATGAAAAAAATCGACATGAGCATGGGAAAGAATGAAGGAAAGGTGGTGCCCCAAGTACAAGTGTTTCAAATGGAGAAATTTTATTTTGAGAAGCGGTGAATTGACCCTTCCTGGAAAAAAAGTATTGGGGTGAAGTATCAAATCACCAAAAATTAAAGGATACCCATTTGAGAGCTCAATGAGATATTTCCAATGGTGTTGATGGTTTTTCAAATCGAGCTAGGGTTTGGTCATAGCCTGTGAAATAAAAAATTGGTATGTTTATTTTCATAAGGAATTTTCCCTCCAATTTGATTCATTTGCAAGTGTATTTATAGAGAGGAGAAAATGCCATAAATCTTGCGATGATCGTAGTGGACAAATTGGCCATTGGAATTGAGATCTGTTAGCTACATGTAAGAGGCCTAAGCATACTATTTTGATTCAATGGATTAAAATCTCAGATTAGGCACCCAGTGTTGAGGAATAGACTGAGTCACACTTTTTGGGGACTGTTCTGTGATGTGGGTAGCAGATAATGGGTAGAAAACTGCGACCTATCGTAGGAAATGACCTGAAAATTTTGACCTATCAGAGAAAGGGGGTTCTAGTGTTTTTTTTGGCTGAGACCTAGGATTTTTATGGTTGAGGGGCATAGGTTCCGCCAAGAATTTTATGGTCATGCAAAATGTATTTAGAAAATTGGAATACAAACACATTTTATGATGTGGTTCACCATTTGTTTATGTTATGTTCATATTCTGTTGGAAGAATGGATAGATGAAATTAGGGAAAGGACGTGGAGGATTAGCGATCTCATTTGGCACTACAGATATCAAGCAAATGGATGATATTTCTTGGTTTTCATACATGGTGTCACTATCCCAAAGAGTGGTATTGGATATAATGAACTGGTGCTCACCTAGAAAACACACAGGTTGGTCAACAACAATGTCTAGGGGACTGGGTTATTGATGTAAGAGGAAGGAATGATGAGGGGGATCATCCCTAAAGTGATATAAAGTGATATGGGACTCTAGAGGTTCTTCTAAATTGGGAAGAATAATCGTACTAGAATCGACATGTCCAGATGGAATAGGAGGGTTATGGATAATTGCTTCTCTTGGACTCTCAAATATGGGTGCCCCCTTACCCAAACATTGTGTGTCAATGTAATGGCCACAAGGTGTATTTGGTTTGAATGCATGGGCTAGATGTAAGTGGGGATAGATAAATTCAGGGGTGGTGATTTCTTCCACAATGTCATCATCATAATAGAAGATGGGGTAACTAGTGGAATAAATACCACATGGTGCGGTGAAACTATCGAAATCATCATCATGAGAAGATAGGTTCACATGCGCATCATCATGGGGGGGGGGGGTGACAGATGAACAACAAGATGAGGGATCCGCCAATGTTGAGCCCAGGGTGATCACTGAAGGGATGTAAGGAAAAATAGAAGGGAAAGCCCCAGAGGGGTCTTCCACTGTGGATCTTATAGATGATTATAGGTAGAGGATAGTGGCTAAAGGCTCCATCATCTCGACATCGGGAGGGGTAATTTCAATGGGAGCATATGTGTCATCTCATTTTTCCAAACCAAAACTTGCAAATAAGGGAGATGTGGAATCATTGTGCTTGGCCTCGAATTAGTGGGCCGCTTCCAAAGAGGTGTAGTAGTCTTCGAGGCAAGGGAAGAGGTGAGTATAGTGACCATGGAAATCAAACAAAGCACAATGATTATTCATTCACAAATCCTTGAGTTTCACGGTTGAAGAAGGTAAAGTGACGTGGACCTCTGGGATATCAGACTCGGGAAATGATTCATTGACCATGGGCTTGAGACGAGGCAATTCAAGACTAGTATGGGTGGCATGACCAACAACATCACACTAAGCACACAAAGGTGTACACTTTGGAGGCTAGGGAGGAGTAGGGGTTGTCTAGGCAACCTTGTCCTTAGTTTCCTTCTTGCAATATTTTCTCCCCTCTCCTGAGGCTTTCACAACAAGAGTAGGTTCCTGTTGAGGTGGCTGAGGTACAGAAGCAAATGGAGGGGTCTTGGAAACCGGTTGGACTAGGGTCAAAGCTGTATAAGGTTTAGGTTTTCCAAGTGGGATAATGGTTGGGGGATCAATGTACCATGCTAGGATCCCCAGGGTCATGTTAGGAAGAGACAAGGTAGCCATAAAAGGTACCGAAAATAATCCAGGAGGGGCAACTAGAAATGGTATCTTACTGGAGGGGTAATGGCTAGCGGGGATGACTCCGAGATGGTTAAGGATAGGGGAAACCATTATAGGATGGTAGATAGGATTGTGGACACTAGCTGCAGATGATGGGCCTTAAGGAGAGGGTACTTATGGTTCAGTCGAGGTGTTAGGAGCAGGTTGCGGAGGGCAGGGCTATTGAATAGTCGAACGGGTTTGTTTGAGGTCAAACTAAGATGATTGCATCATGCAAACGTTCAACAAGATAGGGTTAGATATGAGAGGAGGGAGACCAAGTAATGAACCAAGTTAATAAGAAGCTTTATACACTCCGGGTGACACACAGTTCGAAGGTTCCACTATTTTTTTATTGGCAACCCAAGAGATAATGGACTCTGGAAAGGTCTAAGACTTCAGTTCGTAATATTTTAACTGATCGATGGTGGAAAAAGCACATCTTACAGTTAATCGTAGATGGGACATCAAACATATCATAAGTGTAGCTATGACCCAACTGAATTTTTTAATCTAATGGGGTATCAATTAGTTCTATGTCAACACAAAAAATCATACCCACAAGAGTAATAGGAAAATTGTAGAACATGCCAAGGCACTTAGAAGACTGGCCATCCCATGCTCGAAGGGTGATAGTGGAAGGGGATAACTCAAGAGATCTGAGTGGGTTCCAAACCAAAGCAGACGTCACACATTTGGATTCCCCCTCGTCAATGATACAATAAGAGACATTGGCATTCTGGATCTTGACAGGGATTTGGAGAGTGACAGAAGTAGCGGGGGGGGGGGGGGGCATGTTCTGACCGGTCAACATCGAAAATAATCAAACGATCATATGAAGGATCCACAGTGGCCATGGCAGTTAGTAGATAATTTTTTGTGAAGGGCATGACTATAGGAGTTCTAGTGTTGACATGGAAAAAGGTGATTGCACCAAGTAATCTATTATATTATAAGAGTGGGAAGCTATACGAGAAGTAGATTTTTTTCCTAATGGTCCCCTGGGGATCTTGGAATGAACCTCTACCTTATGCTAAGGGATCAGTAAAGGACCATTGGGTTTCAAAAGAGGTTCTGTGGGACCTGCAGAAGGGTTCTCTATAGCATACGTAGCAGGGGGCTTTCTATATTGACTAGACCGAGTCGAAAGGTGGAGGTCAATGGTAGTGGTTTGGTCAGAGTTCATCATGAGGATATAGTAATTAGAGGTAGAAGATGGAGGAGGTTGAGTGGCCACCTGAATTTTAGGGGTTTGGGAAGTCACATACCCTTGCTAGGGGAAAGGATTGGTAAACACAACTGGTTGGATAGGGGCAACATTGGGAGGAATCGAAGGGGAGGGTTGTTGTCCTCAAGATGCTGCTTGAGCTTCCCACATCTGATGCATATTAGGTAAAATAGGAAAATAATGGGTGTAATGACCATAGAAACCACAATAAGAACAATTTTTATTCGTGCGAATGGGCCTATCCTACTTGCGTTGAGTGCCCTATTGTTGGGTTGCAGAGTTAGGTGCATTTCCTTGGGGACAGTTTCCTGGATTACCTTAGGCGGATTGGTTTTGGTTTCCTTTGCTCTACTTTTTGGATGTAGGAGGATTAGTCACACCCTACTGCACATACACCTGACCCTCAGAGGGTGGTGGTTTCTATTGCAGATCTTGAGAATGAAAGGGAGGATGAGGTGCTAATGCTGGAGGAGCTGCAACACCAGGTTATAGATACGGATAATAAGGAGGTTGGGAAACATTGGGGTAAACAGGTTTGGAAAAAGGAGGAGGCATTCCATATCTTGGATACATGCTACCAAGAGGTGGGAAAGTGCTAGAGGAGTTCTCCCCTCCTTGAGGAAAACCATAACCAATGGGAGAATGAGTATACGAATGTGAAAGGGCTCCATTGATACCGTCAGCGACATGGGATACCCCAGGTGCATTGGCACCACTGAGTCTATGGATATTAGCTAAGAGAGTATAAAAATAACCATATTATGCCTAGATTAGGTCATATCTCAATGCAATCTGGAGGTAAACTTCCTTAGTTTGATTGAAGTGAGATGCGACATCTTTGCCAATAGCAGGAAAAATGGATTTGAGAAACTAGTTGATGTAGAAACAGTCTTGAAAGGTGGGGGATCAACATAGGCTCTTTCTTCTCCACCATTCTTGGACATGGTTAGATAGGCAGGTTGTAAATGAATGACACAAAGTGGTGAAGAGTTCGGTACTGGTGTCATAGAGAAGAAGAAGTTAGAAGTAAGATAGAAAATCCACAGCAAGAGTCACAAAAGTAGTATGAGAGGAGGAGGTCTGGTCGACATACCACTTGGAAGCTTCTCCCATAAGTGTATGCTAGAATAAAAGAAGATAGATAGAGTCATCGATGATGGATTTAGATGAACACCACATGTGGAAAGAAAAAACATGGTTGGTAGGATCCTCTCCCACAATTCCTTCAAAATTTGAGTTTTATGAAGGGAGCTTGGATAGCATAGTAGGCCAACTAGGATCATGGTGTATGGCATCATTAATAAACTGGCTAAAATTGGGAAGACTGAGGCCTTCCATATAAGGCAGCAAGGGAGCAGCCGGGAAAGTTCCTATTGTGGCACCACTAGTAGCATTCCCATCATTAAGGTCATGGCTGCAACCAGTGTTAGGTCAGGAACCAGACATGGTGAAGGTGAAAGGTGGAGGAGAGCTGGGAATAGAAAAAGAAGGGGAACTCGATGAACTAGAAGCAGAGTCACAATGGGGACTAGGTGGAGGATGAACTTGAACCCTACGTGGAGTAGTAAGTATTCCTAACATAAACTAAGGATGAAGGCCTATGAGTCTCGAGGATAAACGCCTTGGGGTCACAATTATGGAAAACAAACATGAAACAGGAAAGGAAGAGAGAAAAAAAATGGCAGGAGGTGTAGGATCAAATTATTACAATGCCAAACCAAGGAAAAAGAGGTGCAGGCTCAATTGATTGAATTTTTTAATTCTTGGCCTGGTAGTGTAAATGAGGTGCTCTTCACTAAGGTTGTGCATGTATGTGATAAGTGTGTCAATTTTAATTAAGCCTAGAACTGTGTAGATAAAAAAGAAAAAATATTTTTTATAACTGTAAATAAATCTAAAAATGACAGTAAATGAAACTAAGTACGATATAGAATAAATAGCTAAATATGCATCAATTTAAACCCAAGGAGGAGGGCCTCCCAACAACTAGTCTATGGGTGGGTGAAATCTAGTGAAAACACAAAAAATGGCCAATGGATATAAATTCAAAAGCGATAGGGATCTAAAGGTCAGATCTATTAGAAATAGGTACAAATAAAAACAAAAAAATATAGGGAAAAATGCTGCAAAAAAGGTGGCAAAAGTTTACAACCTGAAGGGAAACGAAGGGGACCGTAAAGGAGTAAAAAAAATAAATAGAAGAGAGGTGTTTTGGATGGATGAATAACTGATTTGAAAAGGGTATGAAAGTGTAGGTTCAGGTCTGAAAAATGGCTAAAAACACTGAAATATTAGAAGACCTACTTCAGCTAAACTCCTCCTAAAAAGGTGGAAGCGAACTAAAGCCTTAAGGGGCTTGGTTCCTACTTCGACGAGTTAAAATAAGCAAGTATAGGTCCAAGACAGGCTAATAAATAGGTCAGAAAACACTGAACAGTAGCATAGAAAAACCCATAAGATGACAGAAAAATTCACGAAAAATGTACAGGTCACAAGTTTTGACCTATTTCCAGCTAAGGTTGTAGGTTTCAGGTTGTTTTCTGCGTCTTGAAGTTTGAGGTTGTAGTTTTTGGCGAAAAGTGCAACCTGCACTTCTTGCTGTCTCGGGAAGAGATTTCAGAGAAAAAATTCATCTCTGCTACAGTTGATACATATTTCTTGATACAACATCAAGAGATTAAAAATAATAACCTAAAGAAAAAAAATAGGGGTTGAAGCAGTTGGCCATGCAGGGATCTAAAAAAGGACAATGGTCATATAAACCTTATGGAGCCACGAGTTTTTCGTGTGAATTCTAATTGCAAGCGTACACAAAAATATCACTTTAGTTGTGCATAACAAATAACCCTAACATCAAATATAGCTGTCAATTTCCTAAGATCTATAGTTAGTGATCAGAATAAATACTATAGAAACCCAGATCTATGCAATTAAAGACATTAAATAATAAGCAAGAGTCGCTCCATGCATCCAATGAACAAGACAATAATTTTAAAAGAATTTTTTGTATTATGACACTTGGGAAGGGAACATTGAAAGATGTTACTAGTTGCCCTCAATGGGATGGATTCTTGTATGTCCTTAATGCTTCAGATCCAATACCCCTCTCTCTTAATGGTGTAGAAAAACGAGACAAAAATGGAACTCAAAGGGAGCTCACAAGATAAAAGTAGAAAAATATGACAATGATGGGAGGATCAAAGTTAGACCAAAGCTATAGATCAAGAGTGATCTCTAGGCACCAAAAGGTAGTGAATGAATGGAAAAACGCTTGTATTTATAACAAAAATGTTGAGTTGGTCTAGATATTGGTGCATAGTTAAAATATTATTAACCAAATCTAGATCCAACTTTTATGGAATATTTTATTATTTTTGCTGGAGGGAAAAAGAATTTGAATTTTGTCAAATCCCTTTATTTGTAAATAATAAATAGATAAATGATTTATTTATTATTTTAAGAATGTGGTTGAGTAATAATTAAATAGATAGTGATTTATTCAATTATTTATAAATAATTTAGTCAAATTTAACAAGGAATATTATTTAAATAATGTTTTAAATAATTATTCCTAGAAAATAATAAGATAAATAATGATTTATCTAATTAATTTTCCTGTTTTTGGTTAAATATGATCAGGAATATTAACTAAACATTAATTTAATTAATTATCCCTTGAGAAGAATGAAACAAAAAAGGAATTATTTAATTATTCCTCGTGGGGTTTCTTGTTTAGATCAAAAATAACTTAATGAATTATGGATTAGTAAGTTATTTTTCATAGTGAAAGAAATTTTACTATGGTAAAATTGGTCTTACATGGTGTACTTTAGTCCATCTAATAGTAACAGGTTAGATGGCCAAAAATTTGTGTAACACAATGAATTTTCTCAACTTTCTCTTTTGCACACTTTTTATTTTTGTCAGTGTCTCTTTCTCCTTTGAAGCTATTGATTTTTCTTTTGTTAACTGTAGAAAGTTTTGATTTCATGTTATATTTCTTCTCGCATATACCACTTTAATTTTCTTTAGCTTTTTCAAGTGTCATTTTCATTTTTATTTCTCGCCATGATTTCCACTCATGTATGTGTCACACCCTTCCATATTACTAGAGATATCTCTAACACACTCTTCTTCATTACATGGTGTTACACTAATTTTTGGTGATCTAACATATCACTATTAGATGGACCAAAGTACGCCATGTGAGACCAATTTTACAAGTAAAATTTCTTTCGCTATGAAAAATAACTTAGTATTCCATAATTTATTAAGTTGTTTATGGTCTAAATAAGAAACCCCATGAGGAATAATTGAATAAATCCTTATTTGTTTGATTTCCCTCAAGGGATAATTAACTAAACCACAGTTTAATTAATATTCCTAGTCATATTTAACCCAAAACAGAAAAACTAATTAGACAAATAATTATTTGTCTTATTATTTTCTAGTAATAATTATTTAAAACATTATTTAAATAATATTCCTTGTTAAATTTGGTTAAATCGTTTATAAATAATTGAATAAATCATTATTTATTTAATTATTTCTTAACCATATTCTTAAAATAATAAACAAATCATTTATTTATTTATTATTTAGAAATAAAGGAATTTGACGAAATTCAAATTCCTTTTCATTCCAACAAAAATAATAAAATATTCCATAAAGGTTAGATCTAGATTTGGTCAATAATATTTTAATTATGCACCAATATCTAGAACAACTTAATTTTTTGTTATATATAGAAGATTTTTTCCATTCATTCACTACCTTTTGTTTCCTAAATATCGCTCTGGATCCATACCTTTGTTCTAACTTTGTTCCTCCATCATTGTCATATGTTTCTACCTTTCCTCTTGTGAGCTCCCCTTCAGTTCTATTTTTTTTGGGGTTTTCTATACCATCAAGAGAGAGATATATTATATCTAAAGCACTAAGGACATATAAGAACCCATCACATTGAGGAGGACTCGTAACATCTTTAAATTTTCCCTTCCCAAGTGTCATAAATACAAAATTATTTAAAAAGATGTTTGTCTTGTCTATTGGATGCATGGAGCAACTCTTGGTTTTATTTTTTGTTTCATGTATTTAACTGCATAGATCTAGGTTTTTGTAGCATTTATTCTGATCACTAACTAAAGATATAAGGAAATTGACAATTGTCTTTGAAGTTAGGATTTTTTGTTATGCACAGCTAAAGTGAGTTTTTTTCGTATGCTTGTAGTTAGAATTCACACTAAAAACTAGTGATTCCACTGGGGTTTATAATTACAACCATTGTCATTTTTCAAATCCCTACATGATGAGCTACTTCAACCCCTATGGTTTCCTTCAGCTTCTTATTTTTCATTTCTTGATGTTTCTTTTAACCTTTAAAAATGAAAAACAATAAAAATTATGACTTATGTGTGCTTTTGGGCCTATTGCATAGGTGAAATGTATCAACCACAGATGAGAAAACGTTTTTTTCTGAAACCTACACCTGACATGGCCGAAAGTGTAGGTCACACTTTTTGGGCCAAAAATTGCAACCTCAACCTTTAGGACGCAGAAAGAAACCTGAAACCTGAGACCTCTGCTAAAAATAGGTCATAACCTGCGACCTATACTTTTTGTGGTAGTTTTTCTGTGATTTTTCACAGTTTTTCTAGCCTAATATTCATGGTTTTCTAACGTCCCTCTCCACCCATATTGGACCCATACTTTTATTTTTCACTCTTAGAAGTAGCAACCAATCCCCTTATGGCTTCAGTACACCTCTAGTTTTTTAGAAGGATTTTAGCTTAAGCAGGTCATCTGAGATTTTAGTGTGTTCAGCCATTTTTCAGATTTGAACATGTACTTTCAAATCCATTACAAATCGGTTATTCCTCCACCCAAAACACCTATTTTTCAGTTTTTTTTTGTCGTCCTTTAGGGTCCCCTACATTTCCCTTCAGGTTGTAACCTTTCGCCACCATTTTTGCAACACATTTCTCTCTCTCTTTTTTGTTGTTTTCTGCACCTATTTCCAGCAGATATGAACTTTAGATCCTGTCCCTCCCGAATTTAGATCCATTTTCCATTTTGTGTGTTTTGACTAGATTTTTCCCACCCATAGACTATTTTTTGGGAAGCCCTCCTCGTCAAGTTTAAATTGATGCAAATTTAGCTATTTATTTTCTGTCACATTCAGTTTCATTTACTGTCATTTTCAGATTTATTTATAGTTATAAAACATTTTTTTTTTCTCTACATGCATCTGGGCTTAGTTAAAATTAACATACTTATCACATACACACACACCCTAAGTGAAAATCTCCTGGCTTACACCGGCAGGCCAAGGCTATAACATTGTAATAAATTGATCCCGCACCTCCCTGCCCTTTTTTTGACATTTTAATCATTTGATCTTGCATCTCATTTCCCTTGTTGGTCTCTCTTCCTTCTGTTATCTATATTTGTTTTCAATCATTGTGCCCCTAAGGCACTTATCCTGGAGACTCCTTGGCCTTCATCCTCAGTGTCTGATAGGAAGGCTTACTCCTCCACGTAGGGTTTGAGTTCGTCCTCCAATGAGTCCCCATTATGACTCTACTTCTAGTTCATCGGGTTCCCCTTCTGGTTCTATCCATGGCTCTCCTCCTATCACCTTCACCATGTCTGGTTCAAGACCTAACGCTGGTGGTAGCCCCGACTCTAATGCTAATAATGCTACTCGTGGGGCCGAAACAATAACTACCTCGGCTGCTCCCTTGCTCCCTTATATGGAAGGCCTTAGTCATCTCGATTTTATCCAGCTGATCAATGATCCCATACACCATGATCCTGGTTGGCCTACTATGCCAACCAAGCTCCCTTTAGACATTCTCAAGCTTTAAGGTGTTGTTAGAGAGGATCCTACCAATGATGTTCATTCTTTCCACATGTGGTGTTCATCTAACACCATCACTGATGACTCCGTCCATCTTCAGTTGTTCTAGCGTAGGATTGCTAGAGAAGCTTCCATGTGGTATGCTGACTAGGACTCTTCCCCTCATACTACTTTTGCAACTCTTTCCAAGGATTTTATGTCTTACTTCCAGGTTCCCCTTCGCTATGACATGGGTACTAAACTTTTGACCTCTTTCCGTCAATCGTCTATGACCCACCTATCTAATAATGTCCAAGAATGGCGAAGAAGAAAGAGCCTATGTCAAGACCCTACCTTCAAAGACCATGTCTACATGGAATGGTTTCTTAGATCGCTTTTGGCTTTTATTGGCAAATATTTCACATCCCACCTCCCTCAGACCGAGGAAGTTTCCCTCCAGATTGCATTGAAGTATGACCTGATCTACACATAGTTTGGTTATGTTTATACGACCTAGTGGTTCTGTGGATGGTATCGTTGGAGCCCTTTCTCATCCATACAGTAATTCTTCCATGGGTTATGGTTTCCCTTAGGGAGGGGCCAACTTCTCCAACACTTTTACCTCTCTTGATAGCATGTATCTAGGATACAACATGCCTCCTCATTTTTCCCAACCGGTTTACCCCAATTTTGCCTAACCTCCTTATTATCCATATCCAAAACCTGGTTCTCTAGCTCCTTCAACATTACCATCTCAACCTCGCTTGCCTTCTCAACCCCCACAATAGCAACCACCACCCCCTCTGTTTTAGGTGTATGCACAGTAGGGTGCGACTAATCCTCCTTCATCCAAAAATAAAAGGAAAGGAAACCAAAACCATTCTACCCTAGGTAATCTAGGAAAAAATCCTAAACGTAATGCACCTAACATTGCAACCCAACAATAGGTCACTCAGCCCAAGTAGGACAAGCCTATTCTTGTTTCGGTGTCTATGGTCACTACACCCTTGATTGTCCTCTTTTACCTCAAATGCATAAGATGTGGGAAGCTCAAGCAGCATCCCAAAGACAACAAGTCTTATCAATCCTTTCCCCAGAAAGGGTTCGTGGCTACCAAATCCCCTGAAAATTAGGAAGCCACTTAACTTCCTCCATATCGTACCTTTGATTACTATATCCTCATGATGAGCTTTGACCAACCCATTATCGTTGACCTCAACCTTTAGACTCAGTTCGTCAGTACAACAAGCCCCCCACTACGTCTGCCCCCGAGCCCCCTTCGTTATGTCCCATAGAGCCTCTTTCAACACCTAATGGTCCTTTACTAATCCCTCAGCCTAAGGCATAGGTTAATACCAAGATCCCCAAAGGACCATTACACCAAAACACTGTTCTTGGTAAAGCTGCCCATTTGTATAGTATAATAGATGACTTGGCACAATCCCATGCTTCCATGTCAACGCTGGAAGTCCTCCAGTCATGAATTTCACAATGAAATGGTCTATTAACGACCATGGGCACTTTGGATCCTTTAAATGTTCTTTTTATCATCTTTGATGTTGATCGGTTAGAACATCCCCCTCTTCCTGCTTCCGTTGCCTTCCAAATCCCTGTCAAGATTTGCAATGCCAACGTTTCTTGTTGTATCATTGTCAAGAGGGAATCCACCTATGTGATGTATTTTTCTGTTTGGAAGTAAATCAGATCCCCTAAGTTAACCCCTTCCACTATCACTGTCCGGGCATGGGATGACCACTCTTCCCAGCCCCTTGGCATGTTCTGTAATTGTCCCATTACTCTTGCGGGAAAGGTTGTTTATGTTGACATAGAAGTCATTGATGCCCCCTTATACCAAAAAATTCTATTGGGTCATAGCTACACGTATGCAATGTCTATTGTCCCATCTGTGGTTCACCGTAAGATGTTCTTTCCTCATAGCGAAAATATTGTCACCATGGACCAGTTGACATATTATGAACCAAAGTCTTAGAACTCTACTGAGTCCATCATTTGTTTAGTGGCCAATAAACAAATAGTCAAACCTACAACCAGCGTTTCACCTGGAGTCTATAAATATTCCTCCTTTCTTGGTTCTTTCCCTAGTATCTCTCCTCCTATCTCTGATCCCATCTCGTTGAATGTTTTCATGATGCAATCTTCTCGGTCCAACCTCAAACATACCGGTTCGATTAGTCAGTATCCCTGTCCCCTGCAACCTTCTCCTAGAACCTCGAATCAGCCTTCAAGAACCCCTCCTCAAGGCCCCTCATCCGTAGTTGGAGTCCATGAGCCTATCTATCCTCTTGGAACAGTTCCCTCTAGCCATAACCATCTCAAAGCTGTCTCGCATGGCCACTACCCCTTCGGTCAGATACCATTTCTTGATCCCCTTCCCAGATTATTTTTGGTGCTTGTTATGGCTACTTTGTCTTTTCCTAACATGACCCTGGGGATCCCAGTTTGGTACATTGATCCCCCATCTACTATCCCACTTGGTCAGCCCAAACCCTATATGACTTTGACCCCAATCCAACTGGTCGACATGACTCCTCCCTATGCTTTTGTGCCACAACCACCTCAAGAGGAACCTAGTCGTATTGTGAAATCTTCGGGTCAGGGAGGAAAAGACAGCAAAAAGACACCTAAGGACAAGCCTGCCTAGAAAACCCCTGCTCCTCCTTAGCCTCCAAAGCATACCACCGGGTGTGCTTTGTGTGATGTTGTCGGTCATGCCACCCATACCTATCCTAAATTGCCTTGTCTCAAATCCATGGTCAACGAATCATTTCCAAAGTTTGATATCCCAGAGTTCAATGTCTCTATACCCAATTTAGTTGCGAAAATCAAGTATTTGCACACAAATAAACCTTGTTCCTTGTGTGATTTCCATGGCTGGTATACCCACCTCTGTCCCTACCTTGATGACTACCACACCTCTTTAGAATTGGTCCACCAATTCAAGGCCAAGCACAACTAATCCACCTCTCTGTTTTTTGTGATTTTTTCTTTGGTGGAACCAGAGGCCATGCCTACTTCCATTGAAATTACCCCTCCCGATGTCAAGATGACGAAGCCTTTGGCTAATATTTTCTACCTATCATCATCTATGAGATCCATGCTGGAGGACCTCTCTAGGACTTCCCCTTCTATTTCGCCTGGCCTCCCTTCAATGATCACCCTGGGCTCAACATGAGTACCTTATCTACTTACTCTTCCATCACCCCCTGTGACGATGTGCATGCGAACCTTTCTTCTCATGATGATAAGTGAGGTAGCTCTGTCACATCATGTGGTATTCCTTCCACCATTAACCCCTTCATCCATTCTAATGAAGACATTATGGAAGCGATGACCACTACTAAATTTCCATAGCATAATATGCACCATTGTGCATACTTCCTCCTGCAGCAGTCCCATGAACAGTATGTTACGGAAAAAAAATAATTCATTCTCAATGAGTTCAGTTAGTTTATAAATCCCATCCTTGCACTTGATGATTTCAAAGAATGAAATATGGCCAATATCTGTCCTCCCATTAAAGCTAACAATTTTGACAAACCAGGGGTAGAATAAAATATTACCTTGGGTGCCCAATGCACCTCGGAATAAATTGAGGCTTACACCAAGTTATTCAAGGAATTTTGTGATTTTTTCACCTGGTTATATTAAAAAATGCCTGGACTAGATCTCCCCATTTTTTAACACCATATCGATACATGGCCCTATGCCAATCGTCTGTGTCAAAAGTTGAAACCCATTAATCCTTCGAGACGAAAGGTTGTCAAAGCCGAAATCGATAAGCTCAAGCAGGCTGGTTTTATCTATCCCATTGAATACACCACTTGGGTGTCCAACCCGGTTCCCATTCTCAAGAAAAAAGGAACCATCCATGTCCGCATTGACTTTTGTGACCTGAACAAAGACTTTCCCAAGGACAACTTCCCTACACCATTATTTGACCAAATCATTGATGAGTGTGTGGGGTATGAGGTTCTATCCTTCATGGATGGTTTCTTTGGATACAAATAGATTGTTATATGTCATGCTGATCAGCTTAATACTGCATTCATTAGTCTGTGGGGAACCTTCACTTATAGGGTCATTTTGTTCGGCCTTAAGAATGTCAGATCCAATTTCTAGCTAGGCATGTCATACTATTTTCATGACATGGCTCATATTATTCTTTCTTATTTAGATGACCTCCCTGCACATTCTAAACATCATTCGTAACACCATCATGATTTTTGTATCACCTTTCTCTGATTTCTCAAGTATAATATCTACCTAAACCCATCGAAGTGTGTCTTTTGTGTTCCCACCAACCATATTTTAGGCTTCATCGTGTATAAATATGTTATAAAACTTCACCCCTTCAAAGTCATCCTTGATGTAATATCCCTCACTTCACCAAAAAAAAAAAAATCTTTCTACTAGATTTTATTAACAATTTTTCATAAGTATTCGTCATAAGTTAATGATACTCTATCAGCACAATTAGATCATTGTTACAATTTCGGGAGACACTAACTCAATTGCACATTTTTCTTCTTTTCTTGTTTCGTCGCAATTCCAACGAGATTCTGTCATTACTATTAAAAAAATCATTTTCGTTCCCTGAATTCTATAAATTCATCTTATCAATATAATTAGACTTATGTGCAACCCTTGGTGCATTATTCAAATGTTAACCCATTTCACTCCTGAAATTTATGTAACCCTGTTTTCTTATAGTTAACCATTTTTAACCTTTTTCTTTTTATCCCGTTAAGGTCATGGTTATCCATGAGGGTGACTAGTAAAATTCCATATTCCAATTACCAATCCGACTCTAAAGAATTTATATAATCATACTCCTTAATTGCGGTAAACATATAAGCAAGGTATAGGCATAATACAATACGTTGTCTTTTTATTATATATATATATATATATATATATATATATATATATATATATTAAATTCTATTATACTTTCCACTTTTTCCTATTTAGATTTAAATTCGTGATTTTTTATTTGTCTCCATGGACTAAAGCATTTGCATATCTGTCACATTATTACATGTCACCAAGTTGAGATTTGTTTTCCACATGCCCACCGGTTACATCACATTGGGACCCTCGATTCTGAATGACCATTAGTACTAACACCAAAATTCTTAATGATATGGGATATTATGATCACATGTGCCATTACAAGGTACAATTTAAGATGTACACTACATGCCTCTACCTATGGTTTCAGGTGTAGCCCATGTGATATGGTACATGTGAAATTAATTTGAAGATTTTCCATTCCCTTATCGGGATTCGGTTTTCAACTACCTAAATTAAATTTAGACTTAACTCCATTGCTTCCTACTCCTTCGCCATTGTGTGGTGCGTGGATGGTGGGATTAAAACCTGGAGTTAGGGTTCATTTGTGAGCTTAATACTAGCAACTTTACATAGCACTCTCATTTCCACTTCTCTAGTTACCGAGCCAGTTCACTGCAACTCTTTTTTTTATGTTCTTCATAATGAGGGCCGAATGGAGAGAAACCTAAGGCATTATTCCATCATGCCTTGGCACTGATACGAATTCCTCCAGTAAGTCATACTCTCCACACAACATAATTCTTTTATATTAGTAAGATTTCCCTTTCTAAGTATTTCTTCCCTATTGTGTACATCGTATGAGTAGGTGGTGGTTATGAAATCTTGCAGTGTTAATTGCTTTGGGTATGAAGGTAGTTTATATGTTTCACTATTTACGATTGTGGAATTTCATATGGTAATATGGTGTTAGATCTGCATTTTTGTTTTAATAACACTATCACAGTGCCTTCCATTGATATGGTTGTGGCCTTTACAATTTGAAATTTATTTTAATCTTCATATATATGGGAAGTTAAGTTTCGTTTTTATCTATTGTGTTCTTTGATTGTCATATTATTGTAATTACAAAATTCTAGGAGACCCTACTCTCTAGTTTTGAGCGTAGTCTCGAGGTCCACCTACAGTGGTCGATTATGTTCATTGAAATTTTATAGATTATCTCATTCAATTGTTTATTTGATATATTAAATAAATCCACTAAACTCAATTTTGATCATGTTTTAATTTCTCTGTTCCATGTTTGTATGCATATGGGTGAGATATCCTGCACAGTGGAGACAATTTTCCCTCTCATTAAGCGAATGTGTTCTTCCACCCATCCATGGTTTCAATAGCATGATGATGCTTCAAAATTTTGGTTGAGGTCTTCGTTTCTTACATCTATTTCTATAGGTATAAATTTCTTTTTAAAATAAATCCCTCTCGCACAGATTTCTTCTAGTTATATCACACAATTTAAAATATACTCCTCAACTGTGTAGTCTACCTAACCTACATTGGCTTATTGTGCCTACAGATGAAACCATCAACATGTCGAATCTCATAAGGTACAATTTCCCTTATGAAAACTAAGTCGAACTTTACTTTTTTCTTTAATTATTTATTAACATCATTTTAACTTCTTGTGTTTTATTTTTAGGTGCATACAATTCATGTGGATTCCGCTTGTCTCTGATACATTAGCTTCATTCAACAACTCACCTTCTTCTTTACCATGTACATTTCCTTTGAACATGTTGGTATCATGATTCTGGGGATCTCTTCTAGAATGAAACTTTCCTCAAAATTCAGCAGATGTGTCTGTTTGATTTTGTACATTAACTCTAGCAGCAACTATGGCACTGAATTTATTTTTAAAGTTTGACTGTAATATATATATATATACATACAGACATTTATAAATTTAACCCAAAACTAGACTATTCGAATTTATTAAATATTCTCTCTATTTCAATGCACTGTAACTGTACTTTTCTCATACTATGAGCTACTCTCCTTGTTGAAGATTGCAACAAGAAACAGTGAAGGAGGCATCCTGAAACATCATTCCTGATCCTAGTGGAAAGTGATCACCTAAAGTAGGTGGGGCCCACGCAGGTGATTTTTGGCACAAAGTCTATTTTTACACTATGTCTACTTTTAGACATGTCGATCATATTCTATGAGTTGCGGGATGCTATTTGTGGATGGTTGGTCAAGTTGGAAAAATATATGGACTTCTATTTTTAGACATATTGGGCAGAATCTATTTTTAGATTGCCAGTCTAAAAAGATATATGTCGAATATTATTAGCTCTTAATAATATTTGGACAATAAACATTATCTTATTCTGGAGACTCCCGCCAAGTGCACGATGTAGCTCAAGGCCGACAAAAGAATTATGATGTTCCCGTGGCGTGTTGTGGAGCTATCGGATGGATACTTCAGCCAGAACCTATGTGACAGTAGTTTGGTGAGCATGTGGCTAGGACAGGAGTTGTGTTAAGTTTAACTCAGTTAGACATAGTTGAGCTAGTTGTATCTAGTCTAACTGATTGATACACTAGTGAGAGTGGTGTGAATTAATTAGTTAATTAATACACTAAATATTAACTCATTAATCAAATGAATAATACATCATTTAACTACAGTGCATGGTAGTTTCAGTGGAGACCAGTGGAGAGATAGGTGAAAGGGCAAGATAGACTATCTGTTGTGACTATTAGTGATGCATGAATTGCATCTACATATGCATTGGAGTTGCCAATGATAATCACGCAGTCAATGAGAGTGGGATTACATTGAATTGGTCTTTGTAATCATCTTGAATTGTGTAGTGGAGGCAAGCTAGCAGGTGGCAAAGATCGGTGCATGGATTTGCAAGATTAGGCCTGATTAGTGTATGACGATTGTACTGTATTGATAGCTTGTGATAAGATTTTTATGCTTTGTATGATATTTTCATATGATCTCCATGATACATAATATGATAATCGGGGTTTTCAGCTTCAGGCTTTCCCATTAAACAACTGTGTTATGTGTGTTTTTATTGCTTCATGTGTTTTGCAATCGATGATTAAATTTTTGCAAAAATTATAGTGGAAGGATTCTGTATTTAGAAAGAAGATAAATATTGTGAGATCAGGAGAGTCTGGATATATACATGCATAGTGCATATAATTTCTACATGGTATAGGAGCTGTGTTATAGATTTTCTACATGGAATGAAAGTAGGAATTTTTGGGCGCATGAGGTAGCACAGAATATCTGAAATTTTTGGTGAAATGTTTTGAGAAACAAATAGCCTATTTTTATTCCTTGCGAAAAAAATACCCAAATTGAAAAAACAAATTGGTCGAATCAAACCTCGCATGAGGTAGATATCATCGATTTAAAATCATCTCTTTTGTTAGAAAATTTTGCGACGGCGGGACAATTGCAATGTGAGCAAGCCAAGAATCTACATGCACTGAGGTACAAGATGCATGCAAAGATTTGAGGAGAAAAGCAAAGGGTAGTGACTTGGTGGTTGAGAGGGAGCCTCTCAACATGCAGCGTGAGAAGCAGTCTCAGAAGGTTGCGGAGCAGCCACAACTAGAGATGCAGAATAATTTTTATAGATTTGTTGTAGATGGGATTTCTACAAAGCTTCCTATTGTTGGGAAGTGCAAGAAAGACATGCAATTGAAGCCTGAGAGGGAGCAGGATTTGCATGCAGGTAAGAGTGAACCTCAGGATGTGGAGCAACCACAATATAAGGATCATGGAGTGGGAGAAATCCATCATGCAGAGATATTTCGTGCCAGATGGGTAGAGGAAGTGCATGCAGCTATACCACCAGGTGAGAGGTGGGGAAACATGCATGAGTAATCCCAATAGGAGATTTCTAGGCAGGATTCATGAGATGGTGTGGATCTCATGAATTGAACCTGGCTATGAGGTGCCCACAGTGCAAAAGTAGCATGATCAGTTGGATTGATGCAGGCAGATCAAAGTGACGGTGTTGGAGACTGGAGCGCGGATTAGAGTCGACAGAAAGTGTAGAGTGCATGGGTGCAAGAGTTCAATTGCGCAGTGGTTCTTGATGACATGTGAAGTTAGTACCAGTAGAAGTTGAATACTTTGATGATAGATGCATCAGAATGATTGAGTTTTTTGGAGCCTATTCAGTTTCAGAGGAGTTGCAGAGAAGATGCATGGAGTTGCATGGCACTTGTGAAGGTTGCAGGGTGAATGCATAGAGTTGCATGTCACATGCAAAGACAGTCCTTTCTTGTTGAGAGGGAGTGTTGAATATTGCACCAAGAAATAGTGAAGGAGGAATCCTGAAACATCATTCCTGATCCTAGTTTTCAGCACCTGATCACCTAAACTAGTGGGGCCCACATGTGTGATTTTTTTTGGCACAAAGTTCATTTTTAGATCTATGTCTATTTTTAGACATGTCGATCATATTCTATGAGTTATGATATTTGTAGATGGTTGGTTTGTTGGAAAAATATATGAGTTACATTTTTGCATATCATATGAATCATTTTAGATTTAAATTAAAAAATAGATATGTCGAATATTATTAGCTCTTAATAATATTTGGACTCTAAACATTATCTTATTCTCTTGGAGAACTTCAGTTAAGTGCACAGATGTGTCACATGAGGTGATAGAAGGAATTACGCTATTCCTAAGGGTTAAGTGGAGCTATTGCATGGATACTTCAGTTAGAACTCATGTGACAGAGTTTGGTGGAGTTATAGAAGTAGTTGGTGGAGTTGTGTTCAATTTAACTCAATTAGACACAGTTGAGCTAGTTGTATCTAGTCAAACCGATTGATACACTAGTGAGAGTGGTCTGAATTAATTAGTTAATTAATTCACTAAATATTAACTCATTAATCAATTGAATAATACATCAGTTAACTACAGTGCATGGTAGTTTCAGTGGAGAACAGTGGAGAGATAGGTGAAAGGGCAAGATAGACTATCTGTTGCGACTATTAGTGAGGCATGAATTGCATATACATATAAATTGGAGTTTCCAATGATAATCACGTAGTCAATGAGAGTGGGATTACATTGAATTGGTCTTTGTAATCAGCTTGGATTGTGCAGTGGAGTCAGGCTAGCAGGTGGCAAAGATTGGTGCATGGATTTGCAAGATTAGGCCTGATTAGTGTATGACGATTGTATTGTACTGATAGCTTGTGATAAACTTTCTATGCTTTGTATGAGATTGTCATATGATCTCCATGATACATAATATTATAGTTGGGGTTTTTAGCTTCAATCTTTCCCGTTAAACAACTGTGTTATGTGTGTTTTTATTGCTTCATGTGTTTCGCAATTGATGATTAAATTTCCAAAAAAATCAAAGTGGAAGGATTCTGTATTTAGCAAGAAGATAAATATTTTTAGATCAAGAGAGTCCGGATATATACATTATTATTGTATATAATTTCTACACTCATATTGTATATGAATAGATGTCTTTAATGAGGTATTATATGATATAATTGGATATTAGAAATATATTAATAAATCTTCTCTCTGTATTCTAACAACATAAAATTTATTGATTCTTCTGTTAATAACCTAGTTTGTTTCTATTATTGAATACCCATAACAATAAATCCTCACTTCAATGCATTTAAGAATTTAATCTAGGAAATGAAATTCTATAAGTATCTCCAAGAGGATAAGATTTTCATTTCTATTTATTTCTATACTCTAGTACATACCTTAGAAATTATTTTTTGTCTATTCTTATCTAAAATTCCTATGCATTTAAATTTTAGTTTATAGTAAAGTCCAGTATGTTTACCATTTCTGTCTATATCACAAGAGGATAAGGTCTTAGTTGGAATTTCTTTTAGCCGTTATCCCTTTATGTTATTATATTTACTGCTAATTTATTTGTAAATTATTAGAATAGAATTAATTTAGATATATATAAATTTTATATATATTGATCTCAGTAATTTAGGCTTCTTTCCTACCAGCATCTAATTTTTCTAGAGATAAAAAAGACTCAGTTACATGCATTTATCTAGAGAGTTTATACTATTCATCTTATCTTTCAGATTCGTAACTTGACATATATGTCTATTGATATTTCTCTTCTGTGATAATAACTAGTTAATTTCCTTAATAAAACTAGTAGAATTATCGGTTAGACTGCCTAACTCCAAATTTAAATCTATACCGAGATTTAGAAATTCTGGTTGTTGGAGTTAACTCAAATTTTTCCCCATACAACCATACAAATTTACATGTTGCTATAGTAACAACATCTACTAAATGTATGGCTTCCTATAGTTTACTGCACTAATTGATAATTTAAGTAACTCACACTAATCTTAACTACAAAAATTTTCAAATATGACATACATATAAATCTTAATAATTTCCTAAGCAGATATCATGTACACATACATGACTTTCATATAAATTAGAAACATCTCAGTTAGGTGTGTATGCCAATTCCTCTAACTACTTCCACCCAATTGTAGGGTTCTCTATCCGTAACTCACCCCCAAGATGAGACCTTAGCTCTGAGTGATAGACAACCCTTTGTCTATACTGGAGCAGCTTATTTAAGTTGTACTTTCCCAAGCCTTTTTTCAATATCTGTACCCAGAAATTTTAGGATTCTTTCTTCATGTTGTGCCTAGGCTTTCCCTCATAAAGGGACTTTAAAGCTATCTTTTCTAATTTTCCAGCTTTTTCTTCCTCTTCCCCATTACATTCCTCTTCATTGGGAAAATTAGATGTTTAACTCCAAATATAATTTTGGTAATATTCCTTCCAAGGATTTCTGGATTTAGGTTTCAGATCTCAATTCTCAATCTAGTCATTACACACATAAATTTTTCATTTTTTCTTTATCAATTAAAAATAAAATAAATCCACACACTAGTTCTCCATTGGGGTCCACTTCCCCTTTGGACTTATTCAACTATCAATTAAAAAGAATAGGAACTTGGGGTACTACATATTCCCCCTCTAAAAACAAACACTCTCCTCAGTGTTGACAAAAAAAGAAACTAATTCCCTATGTAAACAGTGAGGGATATTTTTCCATCATCTCAGTTTCTCGTTCCCAAGTAGCCTCTTTGGGTGTAAAGTGCCTCTACTGCATGTTTACCCTGGCTATTGTCCGGTTCCAATGTTCAATTTCTTCCCACTCCAAGATTTGAAGTGGCTTTGGAAGGAATTCCCCTTCTATTTCCACCTGAAGCACATTCTAATAAATAACGTGAGCAGAATCGTGTACATATTTTTTTAATAAAGAAACATGAAACACATCATGAACCTTAATATGAATGGGTAAGGCCAATTTATAGGCCACTGGTCCTACTCTTTCCAGCACTACAAATGTCCACAATATCGTGGAGCTAATTTTGCACAAATTCCAGTGTGCAAAGTGCTCTTCTTAGGCTTAGTTCTCAAATATACATGATCACCCACACTGAATTCTCGGTAAACTCTCTTTTTGTCTGCCTAAATTTTCTGTCTATCCTAAGCTATTTTGATATTATTCTGAATCTGTTTCACCATTTTCTCCATTTCTTGTAAAGCTTCTGGTCCATGTATCAGTTTATATTCAGGTTGACTCCAACTCAAGGGGGTATGGCACTTTCGTCCATATAGTGCTTCAAACGAGCTCATCTTTATGGATGCTTGGTAGCTGTTATTATAGAAAAATATTACCAAATTTAAATAGTCTTCCCACTCGGTTGGCCTATCGATAACATACATCCTTAACATATTTTCCAGAATTTGGTTGGTTTTTTCCATTTAGCCATAAGTTTGGGGGTGGTAGGCAGTACTAAAATTTAATTTATTTCCCATGCCTCCAAAGAAGCTCCTCTAAAAGGCTATAGTAAATTTTGCGTCTCTTTCTGAAATTATCATTTTAGGTACCCCATGTAGTCTTACAATCTCCTTCATAAAAACATTTTCTACTTGAGTTCTCCCAAAGGTAGACTGAACAGGTATAAAATGAGAATTTTTAGTTAAAGTATCCACTACAACCATCACAGAGTCATGATAATATTTGGTTCTTTTTAAATCAGTAATAAAATCCATAGAAACAGTTTCCCATTTCCACTCCAAAATAGGTAAAGGATTCAAGAACCCAGCTGGATGCTAATGTTCAACTTTTACCTATTGACATTCAATTCATCTAGACAAGTAACTTGCTACATCATTTTTCATTGTATGCCAAAATAAATTCTTTCTTAAAGAGGTGAGTAATTTCCGGTATCCAGGATGTCTAGAATAGGTATTTTTGTGATATTCATCCAAAATTTCCTTCTTTAAAGAGTCTACATTAGGAATGTACATTCTATCTCTGTAAAAAATTAGTCTCTTTTGATTTTTTTTAAACATTTCATTTATTTTTTTATCATTTGAGTCTGAAGTTTTTCATAGTCTTGGTCTTAATTCACTACCCCTTGAACTAGTCCCTCCAAGTAAAAGTTGACACTACTTCCAATATTACTAACACCTTGCCAATAATTTCTGTTTAAGGCATCTACAATCTTGTTTTTTTTATCTTTTATGTGTTTTATTTCCATTTCAAATTCACTCAGGAAAGACAACCACCTAGCTTGCCTAGCATTTAGGTTTGGTTGAGTGAAGAAATAATTTAGGCTGATGTGATCTATCATCAGCACAAATTTCTTTCCTAGAAGGTAATGTCTCCACATCTTGAGAGCGTGTAACACTATAAATCGAAAAATTTAATGTCTCCACATCTTGAGAGCATGTAACACTATAATTATGTTCATGCTTCTTAAGTTTTCTATATTCAAAGGCTATAAAAGAATTTTCTTGTAATAGTACTCCCCCTAACCCTTCTCCACAAGAATCTTTGCATACTTGAAATTGCTAATCTGTGTTAGCAATATTTAGGATAGGTGTTGTAGTAAATTTCATTTTTAACTGCTCAAAGGTATTCTAACATTTTTCAGTCCATTCAAATTTTACTCCTTTCTTTTGAAATGAAGTAATGGGGTAGTCTAAGGCTGAAAATTTCTCTACAAACCTCTGGTAATATCTTGCAATTCCCATAAAGGATCTTACAGTTGATACATCAGTAGGTATAGGCCACTCTCTGATTTCTTTTATCTTTTCTAGGTCTACAACCAACCCTTGTTCTGAAATTACATGCCCTAAGTATTGAATTTTCTCTTTGAAAAATTCACATTTACTAAGCTTAGCATACAATTTGTTTTATTTGGGAGTTTGAAAAATAATTCTGAGGTGTTCTTTATGCTCCACTTCACTTTTTGAATAGATTAAAATGTCGTCAAAAATTACTAGCAGAAACCTGTCCATGTATTTATTTAAGACACTATTCCTTAAACACATAAAAGTGATGGGTGCATTGGTCAACCCAAACGGTAGAACCACAAACTCATAGTGTCCATACTGGGTTCTAAATGTTGTTTTGATGATATATTTATCTTTAATCCTTAACTGATGGTAACTAGTCCTTAAATCAATCTTGGAAAACACTGTTGCCCGTCTAACTTTGTCAAAGAGGTCATCTATCCTAGGTAAGGGATATCTATTTTTTATTGTCAGTTTGTTCAATTGATGGTAATCAATACACATACGGAAAATACTGTATTTATTTTTCACAAACAACACCGGTGCTCCCCATAAGGATACACTTGGTATGATGTAACCTGTTGTACCTTAAGAAACAATTCCTTGGCTGTGAAAGGAATCCGTGCTTCAGACATTAAAATAATTATGTCACAGGAATCTTTTGACACTTTTTGGAAATCTTTATTCGCCTCTGAACTTACATTCTCTTGTAAATAAATTCCAATGTTTCCTTCACAAGAACTCTTATCTTTGACAAAACTTGGACTTTCTACATCGCAGGAAAATTTTTTACAAGCCCACGCATTATTCTCGATTTCTTGCGCATGGAGAAACATCAAATTTAGAGTGCTAGGCTTTCTCTCTTTGAGATAAGAAGCCAAGACAATAGAAAGAGCTTTCAAATAATAGACCATAGCTACTACTTCCGGAGGTCGAATTTCTTCTGGCATGCTGAAATAATTTTTTTGAAACCTCCTATTAAACTCAAAGATTGATTCATTAATTTTTCTTCGGATAGAATATAATTCCAAAAGGTGCTCTTCATATGACTTTCTCTCGCCCCAATATGTAAGAAATACATCTTGAAGATCTTGCTAGGAATTAATTGAACCTACTTCCAAACACTGGAACCATTGCTGAGCATTCTACTTTAAAGAATGGAAAAACAACCTTAAAGCTATGTCTTCATAAATGATTTGAAATTTGTCCAGAAAGTACTCAAATTCCAAGATATGTAATTTAGCTGAAATGTCCTTTTTCTTCTCGGAGAAACTTGGCAGGGACTTGAATCCATTTGAAGGATATTGATGGAGAATAGCGGGCAGCTTCAGGGGTTTAAATATTTCTCTGTTTTTGAACTGAAAAATAGTCAATTTCTTATGCGGAAAAATATTATCATCCAAAGATGATGAATCATCACCTTTATGCCCAGACTGTAACTGATTATCTTCCGGGATTGTAATACAACAATCATCCCTTCTTTCATATTTAGGGGATACACTTGTGTCAAGATTTATAATACAAGCAGAAGAAAAAACATCTTTTTCCAATAATTAATTTACATTTTGGGCCTTATAATATTATGAGAAAATAAAGCAGGAAACAATCCTTTCAACATAAAAGGGAAAATAAACCACTAAACTGATAGTAAAAAATAGAACCTCCTTTAAAAAATGGAAATTCTGATACATGTTTTTTCCATGATACTTTCTCATATTCTTCCTAGAAAAATTCTTCATCTAATGAAGCCTTCATCAGTGGAGTCGCCAGGTGAATAATAAACAACTAAACTTCAAATCTGAATCTTGTTCACCATCAAGAAGAAAGGATTACAAAACCTTCTGCTGCAAGGTATTTGACCTTGCGTTTGGCTTTTTGAAAATGAGAATTCTCTAAAAAGTAAACACAGTCAAAAACTTCCTCCTCACTGAACAACCAGAGGAAGTAAAAAGAAAACCCAGGGAAATGAACTTCGCTTCTTCGATCCCCGTAAACGGTGCCAATTAATGTTGTACCTTAAGAAACAATTCCTTGGCTGTGAAAGGAATCCGTGCTTAAGACATTAAAATAATTATGTCACAGAAATATTGATCCATGTTTAATCACCTCCAGGGTTCAATCATTGAATCTTCACAATCAAATCATATAAATGACCGAAAATGCTATTATCTGCTGATATAGAATGAAATGTTCAGAAGAATAATGAAAGGGAAAAGCCCAAAACGATATGCTACTATACAGAATCTATCATCTCAAACTTCAGAAGAATTAAAAGAAAAGAAAAGTTAAAATGAAGGAGCACCTATTAAGGGTTTTAATTCTTATTTACACATGTAAAAAGAGACCTGCTGCTTTGATACTTCATTTTATTTAAGGACTGAAAATACATTATGTAAACTAGAAGACGTATCAATATCAACAAATGCTAGAAGTTTGCTTTTTCATTCATTAATCACTTGAAATTTCAATACAAAGATCACTGTTTGGAAATCTAAAAACTGGAACCTCCGCTCCTCCTCTTATCTCTGCTTTTATATATGTTATTTGATCTAACTAACTACTATGATCAGTTTTAAAATTGATTCTTGGAAATTTTGACATTAATTAAAATTATAAAAAGCTTGTTTGAATATATATATATATATATATAATATAAAACCCAAAAATAGAATCGGAGACGTATCAATATCAACAAATGCTAGAAGAATCGGAAGTTTAAAAGGGGAAATGGTGCATTTTGGGTCCCACCACTACACCCATATGTATTGATGACAAAATCACCCATTTTTTTGAAAACCCATAACAGCCTGTGGGAGCACTGATGGTGGTTTTTTGAGAAATGGCTAAGTGATGCCGTAATGCATCATAGCCGTCGATTTTGTAAATAGTGGTTTCAATTAAACCATTTTGCGGGGGCACTATCTCCCATAAGACCCTTTTAATTTGAGCCGCTGCAAGACCGTCGGATCCTAGCCAAATGATCCAGGTCGTCGATTTAACTTCAACATTATATGCATACTGCTATTTTGGCTAGAGGTTCCTGCGCACCCTATGTTTCTGGATTCATGGCATTCATGTCCATTGGAGGATTCCCATATTTTGTGGAGGATATGAAGGTTTTTCAATGCAAAATGGTTCAATGAACACTATGGAGTGCTTGCATTTGTCAGTGCCACCACGCTATCTTCAATGTCATACCAATATTTATCTTCATCGTCCTCATCCTCTTCTAGGAAATTGACATTTTCTTCACCTGCTTCCTGAACTTGCCCTATAGTTCTGGACCATCTTTGGAAACAGCTGATAGAAACAAGGGTCTAAAGTCGTTCCCTAGCAATGGTTAGTGGATTCTTCTCAATCAAGTCTGAGTCCCAGTAAGCATTTCTGAGGAAGACAGAATCTCTGTCTCCCTTCAGAGAAACATAGAACATCTCTGGGTGCCTAATAAGCATTGCCCATCTATGACATTCAAATTCTGAGAAATCCTTACCTGTTTTTGAAATTAGGCAAATGCTTCAGAATTCAGAGAACCATCACTGTTTGCATCTACTGGTTGCATCAGCTCCCGTGCATCTTCTTTATTAGCTCCAAGCTCCTCCATCATTTCTTTGAGCTCCTCCATACTAATCAAGCCATATTCATTTTCATCAAATAAATTGAAAATTCGACTCTTCATGTAAGGGGATTCAAAATTACTGTGATTAAGATCAATTGTTAAGTGCAGGATCTCATATCCATCTTGGTTTGGCTTAGCAATGTATTCTTTCACTCTTTCCAGCACTTCTTTCCATAAGGATCGAATAACATCACAGGCCCTGGTGCATGCCTTCCTTCCTATCTCCTGTCCATCCTTCCCTGGCCTAGGTTTCAAGACAATCCGCAAGCCTAGTATATCATATACTTCCTCTGGTTTACGGCTATCTTTCAGAAGTTTCTTCATAGTGCTAAAATGGTTTTTGTATCGTCCCTGTATAGAGATATTATCCACCATATTTTCCAATTCATAATCTTTCTGTACAGCTTCAAATAGATGGCATCTATATTCATTTAAAATGGCTTCACCCCATGTTCCATGATTTCTTAACCATGTATGTACAAATGAATATGAATTTGGAAATAAAGACTGGAAAGCAAGGTCTTCAAGCTCTAATGACAAGTTGCCAATGCCTATTGCACGGGCAAGAGGTGCATATATTTGCATGACATCAAGAGCCAGTGTTTGTTGAAAATATTTTGGGAGATGCTTTAAATGCCTTATCATATCCCATCGAGCAGTAATTTCTACAATCACGGCTCTGATTTCATGGTAAGATAAACAAAACTTTCTCAGTGCATAGGCATTGTCATCATCTAGAATGTATACTCTTGTTGGTATTTTCTTCACTTGCAAGAAATCATGCAATAAATGAGTAACTCCACGACCAAGTTGAAGGTTTATTTCATGCCTGCTAATAGCACCAAGCTCGAGTAGTTCTCTCAAAAGGAAAACAACTATGACTTCTGCTTCAACCCCTGCAATGTAATTAAATCACCCAATAACAGATTTCTTAGGCACAGTGTTTCAAATGCCTTTAAAACATTTTGTTTATCTCCTTGAACTTGTTCCACTTCGATAATTGTTCCTCAACAACCTTAAATTGCCCAGAGCTTCTCCCGACTTTTTGCTGAGTGATATTGTGCTACAACATAACCTCTGCCAAACAACTCTTGTAGTTGCATTTTCAACTCCATTAATTCTAGAGTGCTCATTCTGTATGGGGCTCTAGAAAATGGAGTGGCTCTTGGCACTAAAGCAATTGAAAAACCAATTTCTTTCTTGGGGGGCAGATGAGGAATTTCATCTGGAAAACATCTTTAAATTCTCTTATCACTGGTAATGTTTCTAATAGATTTTCTTTTGTTTGCTGTCCCAATTCCTCTACATGCAAAAAATACACCGGATATCCTTTCTATCAATTCTCTTTAACTGAAGGGCTGAAATTTGTCTCACTGATATGGGTTTAGGCTTTCCTTTTATTATAAAAAGTTTTCCCTCATTGTCAATGTAGTGTAAGGTTTTCTCAAAACAATTCATCATAGCCTTTTGTTTCTCTAACTATTCCATCCCTATCAGTACATCATAAGACCTTAATGGGAGAATATTTACATTTAATTCTATTTGGTATCCATTCAGATTTATGGTTGTTTCAGGTAACCTATGAGATACTTTTCATTTGGTACCAGTGGCTAACTGGACTAACCAATACTTTTGAAACTTTTCTGACTTTAATTTACATTTTTCTACCATTTTAGGGCTGCTATAACTCAAAGGCGCACCTAGATCTATTAAAACTATAACAGATTGGTCAGCAATCATACCTTCCATTTCTACCATAGAGGACTGGTGTTCTGCTTGACGATCTTCTAAGGCAGTGCTGATTTTGTGGATGTTCCTTGCTACATCATTAACTATAGTTTCCCCTCTTAGTACTTGTATTGTTTGGATATTTAGGTGTTTACAGTCCCTCAATAAATTAGGTTCTCCACAACCCCAACACTTCGAAGGTTCTTTAATTTTAATAGTCCCTTCCATATAATTATTTCCATTCATTGGTTTGGATCCAATTTGGGATTGAGAAGTTTTATTTTCACCCATTTTACTAAACTTCTTTCTTTGGTGGTTTCTCCCAAATTTTTTTAGATAGGCGGGTTTTGTTTTCTTTCTGCTGAAGTCACTTTTATTTGACCAATTCTTTCCTTGCTCACTCTTACCCTTGAATTGTTGATAACACAATCTAGCCTTCCGCACCACCTCATCCATTATTTCAGGGTTATCAAACTCTATATTTTCTTTATAAATAGTGCACAAGTAGTTTAGGAACTTCTATACCTTTTCCTTCTCCTCTCTGATATAAGGTACATATCATAACAGATTTGTGAACTTGATTACAAACTCATCAATTGCGAGTTGTCCCAATCTGAGTTCATGAAACTCTTTTGCCTTGTCATCATAGTAGTGTTCATTCAAGTATCGATTTTGAAGCTTGACTTGAAAATCCTCCCAAGTCACCATTTTCTCATCAATGGGAAGAACCATCTTTGTCTCTTCCCACCACAAGGTAGCATTACTTTGCAGCTGATAAATAGCTAGCCTAGCTCTTAAGTTACTTTCATATTCGTAAACCTGAAAGTAATTTATCATATTCAGAATCCATGCTTTAGCATATTCTTCTTTCTCTCCATCATAGGAGGGAGGTTTGATTTTCTGGAATTCACCCTGTAATTCCTTCTTTTGTCTAGACTACTGTCTAGAGGTGTCATCTTCCTCATAATCTTCTGAGAAATTGACCCTTCCATTTCTCTTCCTTCCAGAACTTTCACCTCCTTGGCTATTCCAAGAATTTAATTCCCTCATTAGTCTATCTTCCTCCTCACTGGCTAGAGATAGCCTTTCATTGTGGCTTTTAATTTGTGTCATTTCCCTTTGCATTCTATGCAACATAGCCATCAATGGAGCATTTGGATCTGGCGTGTTTTCTCCCCCACCCAGATCTACATACAATTTGTCTTCTTCAATCATAGTTTGCAGTTGTATACTTCAGTATTGTTCATTATACATGAAAATAGTATTAGCAAAATTTTATTTCCAAAAAATTTTATAGCAGCATATATTTTCTATGTGGGCACATAATTTTCCCAGTGTTTTAACTAAGGCTCCGATACCATTTGTAATATCTCTCACCTCAACAAAAAAAAAATCTTTCTACTAGATTTTATTAATAGTTTTTCATAAGTATTCGTCGTCAGTTGACGATACTCTATTTGCACAATTAGATCATTGTCGCAATTTTGCGAGACACTAACTCAATTGCACATTTTTGTCTTTTCTTATTTCGTCGCAATTCAACGAGATTTTGTCATTACTGTTAAAACTATCATTTTCCTTCCCTGAACTCTATAAATTCATTTTATCAACATAATTAGAGCTCTATGCAACCCTTGGTGCATTATTCAAATGTTAACCCATTTCTCTCTTGAAATTTATGTAGCCCTCTTTGCTTATAGTTAACCATTTTTAACCTTTTTCTTTTCAACCCATTAAGGTCATGGTTATCCATGAGGGTGACTAGTAAAATTCCATATTCCAATTACCAATCCGACTCTAAAGAATTTATTTAATCATACTCCTTAATTATGCTAAACACATAAGCAAGTTATAGGCATAATACAATACGTTGTTTTTTTATTTAATATATATATATATATATATAAAATTCTATTCTACTTTCCGCTTTTTCCTACTCGGATTTAAATTTCGTGATTTTTTATTTGTCTCCATGGACTAAAGCATTTACATATGAGTCACATTATTAAATGCCCACCCGTTACATCACATTGGGGCTCTCAGTTCTTAATGACCATTAGTACTAACACCTACATTCTTAATGATCTGGGATGTTATGATCACATGTGGTGTACAGAGGTATGATTTAATATGTATGTTACATGCGTCAACCTATGGTTTCAGGTATAGCCCATGTGACATGGTACATGTGATTAATTTGAAGAATTTTCATTCCCTTATTGGGATTCGGTTTCAACTACCTAAATTAAATTTAGACTTAAATCCATTGTTTCCTGCTCCTTCGCCATCGTGTGATGCATGGACAGTGGGATTAAAACCTGGATTTAGGGTTCATTTATGAGCCTAATACTGGTGACTTTACATAGCGCTCTAATTTTCGCTTCTGTGGTTACTAAGCTGGTTCACTACCGCTCTTTTTTTTATGTTCTTCAGAATGAGGGATGAATGGAGAGAAACCTATGGCATTATTCCATCATGCGTTGGCACTGATACAAATTCCTCTGGTAAGTCATACTCTCCACACAACAGAATTATTTTGTATTAGCAATATTTCCCTTTCTAATTATTTCTTTCCTATTGTGTACATTGTATGAGTAGGTGGTGGTTATGAAATCCTGCAATTTTTGTTACTTCGGTTATGAGGGTAGTTTATATGTTTCAATGTTTACACTCGTGGAATTTCATATGGTAATATGGTGTTAGATATATGTTTTTATTTCAATAATGCTATCAGGGTGCCTTGCATTGATATGGTTGTGGACTTTACAATTTCAATTTATTTTTTACCTTTAGATAGATGGGAAGTTAAGTTTTGTTTTTCTCTGTTGTGTTATTTGATTGTCATATTACTATAATTACAAAATTCTTGGAGACCCTACTCTCTAGCTTTGAGTGTAGTCTCAAGGTCCACCTACAGTGGTCGATTCTGTTCATTGAAATTTTATGCATTCTATCATTCAACTATTAATTTTGTATGTTAAATAAATCTACTAAACTCAATTTTATCATGTTTTAATTTCTCTGTTCCACATTTGTGTGCATATGGGTGAGCTATCCCGCACAGTGGAGACAATTGTCGCTCTCCTTAAGTGGACCTATTATTCCACCGATCCTTGGTTTCAATAGCATTATGATGCTTCAAAATTTTGGTTGAGGTCTTCGTTTCTTGCATCTATTTCTATAGGTATAAATTTCTTTCTAAAATAAATCTCTCTCGCATAGATTTCCTTTAGTTATATCACACAATTTAAAATATACTTCTCAACTGTGTAGTCTATATAACTTGCACTAGCTTGTTGTGCCTACAGATGAAACCATCAACATGTTGAATCTCATAAGGTACGGTTTCCCTTATGAAATCATATTCAAACTTTAATTTGTTCTTTAATTTGTTATTACCATCATTTTTACTTCTTGTGTATTATTTTCAGGTGCGTATAACTCATGTGGATTCCACTTGTTTCTGATACATTACCTTCATTCAACAACTCTTCTTCTTCTTAACCATGTAGCTTTCCTTTGAACATGTTGGTATCATGATTCTGGGGATCTCTTCTGCAATGAACCTTTCCTCAGAATTTATCATATGAGTCTATTTGATTTTTGTACCGTGACCCTAGCAGCAGCTATGGCACTGAATTTATTTTTTAATTTTGATTGTAATATATATATATATATATATATATATATATATATATATATATATATATATATATATATATATATATATATATATATATATATATATATATATAGATATATATATATATATATACACATTTCTAGGCATGGAAAATTTTAGGGGCTAATATTCGCAGGTGGGCTAATTTTCCACAGTTTTTCCAAAAAAAGATTCGCCAATTTCCATTTTTTTATAAAAATGATTCACCCAAATTTTACAATATAAAATTATTTTACATTAAAAATCGCCCACATTATATAGAAAATATATATAATATCATTATAAATTTGAATAATTTTACAAATATATCAAGAAATATTTTATAGTTTAGATTTTAAGGACTAGTGAGATTTGCCAATTTTTTAAACTTCAAGATAATTTTCCATCCTTAAATTATCCCTCTTTCTAGGTTTAACCCAAAACTGGACTATTCAAATTTATTAAATTTTCTCTCTATTTCAATGTACTATAACTGTCCTTTTCTCATATTATGACATACTCTCCTATTTTAGATGAATATATGTCTTTAATGAGGTATTATATGATATAATTGGATATTAGTAGTATATTAATAAGTCTTCTATAGGAATTTATAGGGTAAGTTCTATAGATCAAGGACCAAAGGTCACCGATCACAAGCAGATCACAAATTAGTACACTAGTATAATCACGTCATTAAAACTACACGTCCTGAGCCAACATGGCCACCTCAGACAATTTATTAATATAAAAAGAAAAGTTGCATATGTTTCTCTCATAAACGGTTACCGGAAAAATGACCCTCCATGCTCTTTAAATAGATATCATGGACCAATCGGGTATCAAGCCACGGAACAAGTGTCGTTAATACCGTTGTGAGAGATAACCATTGTATCACTACAAATCGTGACCGTCAGACTATAAATTACAAATGTACATGGTAAAGAAAAAAACTTTACCTAAATCTACACTAGAATAAGTTATTCTTAACTATTTCCTATGTGTCAAAATATCCTAACATCCCCCCTTAATAACAACTTGGGATAGGATTGAAGGATTTAAAAAGGTGACACAAAAGGAGGATATTTCCTATGTGTCGAAATATCCTAACATTCCCCCTTAAGAACAAATTGGGATAGGGTTGAAGGATTTACAAAAGTGACACAATAGGAGAAGGAAGGAAAAATTAGAGCCTATCCACCCTTAATGACAACTTTTTTGAACTCCAAGCATGGATCAAAGTTTGGTAAAATTCGCTTCTGTGAGAGCCTTCGTAAAGATATCGGCTACTTTATCATTGGTTGGACAATATTGCACTTCAAGAACACGATCATGAATGAGCTTTCTCATGAAGTGTATGTGGATTTCAATGTGTTTCATACACTAATGTTGAACTAGATCTTTACATAGCTAAATGGCTCTCCTATTATCACACCAAAATGTACTTGGATGTTGCTGATGAAGACCAAATTTAGACAGGATCTGATGAAGCCACATGACTTCCTTGCTGGATTCAACTGCACCACGATACTCCACTTCTGCTGATTAAAGAGAGATGGCACTTTGTTTCTTACAAGACCAAGTAATAGGTCTTGAACCAAGAGTGAATATATATCCTGCAGTAGACTTTCGATCATCAGGGTCAGCAGGCCAATCTGAATCAGTGAAACCAATAAAAAATGGATATTCTCTTGCACTATAATGAATCCCAAACTGAACTGTACCTAAAATATATTCAAGTATTCTTATAGTTGCTTTCCAGTGACTTTCATGAGGTTGGTGCATAAATCGAGTGACAAGACCAATGGCAAAGGAAAGCTCGAGATGGATATGGGTTAGATACATAAGTTTACCAATAAGTTGACGATACAAGGTAGCATCAACTTCAAGGGTAGTGCAAGTGACTGAAATCTTGACTTCGGATTGAAAGGGAGAAGGGGCTGGCTTACAGTCTTCCATGTGAAAGTGGTGTAGTAGATCACAGGCATACTTGGACTAAGAGAGGGTAATTCCTTCCTTAGATTGGAAGACTTGAAGACCAAAGAAATAATGCAAGTGTCCTAAGTCTGTCATTTCAAAATTATTTTTGAGGCTAGACTTCACATGGTTTATATGGTTTGGATCACTACCAATAATGATGAGATCATCCACATAAATAACAAGGATGGTGAAGGACTTGATCACTTTCTTGGTGTAGACAGTGTTGTCAGAATGACACCTAGAAAAGCCATTATATAATAGAGATACTTCCTAGAGTATTTTTAGATAAATTCAGGGCATCGTTCCATGTAGATTTCTTCATGTAAATCTCCATGTGAGAAGGCAGATTTAAAATCCGTCTGATGGAATTCCCATTTAAAGGAGGAGGAAAGGGAAAGAACAAGGAAAATAAAATTCATTTTGGGAATAGGGGAGAAGGTTTCAGTATATTCAATGCCTTCAACTTGTGAAATACCTTTAGTGACAAGATGAGATTTATGTATATCCACTTTTCCATCTGGTCCAATTTTTTTTTGTAAACCCATCTGCATTTGACAATTTTTCTTCCTTTTGGAAGAGGAACAAGATCCCAAGTATCATTTTCCAATATGGAACGATATTCTTCATTCATATCTTCATCCCAAGATGGATGACCGGAGTCTTCTTCAAAGGTTTTTGGATCAATATTTTCTAGAACTTGAGCCAATGAGGAAGAGGCTCTTTCAAACTAAGAACGATTATGTCGTTAATCGACAGGGTCACCTACAAGAGAACCTACTGCATCCTTAGTAGAGCGGAGCCATCATGGAAGCGATGGAGTATAAGGAACAATTTGAAGAGGTGGAGGAGGATTTTCATCCTCGCTGTCATCATCTGAACCAGAAGGAATGCTATTAAAAGTAGAATAGAGAGAGAGAGGTGGCACATATGTTGAATTAGGCTCACAGGCCAAAGGTGGCACACTCGCTGAACTAGGCTCGTAGGCCAATATATTTTCATCAAATTTTACATCTCTTCTAATGATTATATTTTTGGATTTTGGTTGAAGAAGTCTATATCCTTTGACATCTTTAGAATATCCAACAAAAATGGATTTTTCACTCTTAGGTTCTAAGGCTTTATGTTTGGCATCTGGAATATGGGCCCAAGCATAACTTCCAAAAACACGAAAGCGACTTACATATGGTTTGACTGAGCTCCAAGCTTCTTCTAGAGTTATACTTTTTAAAACCTTAGTAGGAGTGCAATTTACTATGTAATTTGCATAATTAATGGCTTCTGCCCAAAAACTGAGACCAAGTCCTTTAGATTGAAGCATGCAATATCCATTTCTTTTAAGGTGCGATTCTTCCTTTAAACTACACCATTTTGTTGTGGAGTATATGGAACAATATATTGCAATTAAATGACATGCTCACTACAGAAGTTGTTAAATTTTTTGTTAACATATTCTCCTCCATTGTCTGATCTTAACTTCAGAATTTGATGTCCAGATTTCTTCTCAACATAGGCTTTAAAGGCCAAGAAAATGTTAAAAACTTCACTCTTGATTTTTAAGAATTATACCCAAGTGCATCTGGAAAAATCATCAATGAAGGTTAAGAATTACTTGCAACCAGAGAAAGAAACAATAGGAAGTGGACCACATAAATCACTGTGCACAAGCTACAAAGGGGTTGAACCATGCCAAGAGGCACATTTGTCAAAACTATCCTGATGATGTTTTTTGAGTACACATCCAGAGAAAACACCATCTTGGAAAGATACCATAGCAAGACCCATCACCATATTTTCCTTACATAGAGTTTGAAGAGAGCGATAGTTTAAGTGACCAAATTGCTCATGCAAAATTTTTCTCACTTCATCATTATGAGAAACAAAAACAGAGGGAAGACATGATGACGCAAAGTTGTCAAACTTATACAACCTTGTGGAATCATTAGTAATGCCAGTAGCTAAAATATGTTTAGGATCTTTGAGGTCCTTGATTACAACATTATGCGGTGACAATTCTACTATTTTCCTTTCACTTGAATGAGTTATCTGATAAACAGAGAGAAGGTTGCATGACAAGGTAGGAACACATAGCACATCATTAAACTGACCATTATCTAAATGAATGGTTCCAAATCCTACAACACTAAGAGATCTATCATCACCAACATAAATATGTTTGGTGTTACAATCATTTAAAGAAGAAAAAATGGCTTTATTTTTGGCCATGTGATAAGAAGCTCCAGAATCAATGAGCCACTCATGAGAATGAGAAGAGGAAGATACACTTAATGCATAACCAGATCTTGATGCTTGAAAACCACAAGAAGAAAGTGCCATTCCGAAAGATGAAGGTGAAGATTGCTCCAAATTGATGTTGCGCTTCTTCATTACTACTTCTAAGGTTTCCATCTTCCTAAAACATTTGGATTCTATATGGCCATCACGATTGCAAAAGTTGCAATGTCTATCTGTCTTCTTCTTCTTCTTTTTTAAATGCCTTATCATTTTGGTGAGTTTCCTTTTCATTTTTTGGCTAAAATTGCTTAGGAACCTTGTTTGGTTTCAGACCATACTTTTTAGGATACTTATTCATTGGGTTCTTTTGATATGATTGGTGTTGGGTTGCTAATGCTTTCTTAGAAGCTTTTCCAGAAGAGATAATTCCAAGGTGTAAGAGTTTTAGTTGTTCTCTTATGAAAGAATCACAAAAGCAATCAAAAGAGGGATTCTTGTAGGTGGTTCCTGAAGAAATGATGGCTTCTCTAATGGAATAGAAGGTGGAAACAAATAGAGAGTAAGCAGGGCCAAGCTTAGCAAGAATGCAATAGATGAGGCTACTATCTTCCTTTTTGACCTTACAACCTTCTAAAAGAAGTGTAAGGGTCTTGAATTTGGACAAAACGTCTTCAATAGAGGAGAAATTATTAGGGTCCAAAGCAAGAAACTCACTTTCAAGCTGGTGAGCCTCGATTTTATTTTGAATGCTAAGGACAATATTTAGCTTATCCATCGCTTCATGAGGGGTGTCAATTTCAATGATTTGAAATCGAAGATCTGGAGAAATGTACATTCCTATAAACCCTCATGCTTGATCTTGTTTATTTTCCCATTTAGTGACTTTATCATGATTGGAAGGTTTAGTTTCTACCCTTGTGGCTATTCTGTAAAGCCATTTACTTCTAAGTATATCTACAATGTGAGGTAGCCACTGGAAATAATTGGTGTTGTTAAGAATAATCGGGCATGCACTTTCAATTTTTCAAAAATAATGAAGCTGAGAAAAGCTGACACTAACGGCTCCAATGGAAAGATCTTAAAAAATTAGGCAATAAAAAAAAATGGCTCGAAAAATGGCTTCCAAATGAAGAAGTTATGCATTTTTGAAAAAACGAGTTGAGGATGCCGAATAGTTACGGGCATGGGATGAAGTGCAACTTTTAAAAAAAAATTCCGCCCCTTTTAACAACAAATTTTTACAAAAAGAATCTTGAGAAAGAGATTTAAACCCAAGACCTCTATTCTCATAAACTAACAACTCACCAAGTGAGATAGCAAAAGGATCACGTTATTGTTTGAAAGGAGGAAGGGTTTTTCTTTTTCTTTTTCTTTTTACTCTTCAGTGTGCATGCCTTTTCCTAGACAAAAGAACACAAAAACTGAGAAAAAAATAAAAATGCAAAGCCTTATGACAGAATTTTATATTTTTGATTAGCCTTACTAGAAAATATCAAAATTTTCACTATTTTTTATTTCCCGAGATCACACAAAGACGCAAGGAAAGAGCATACGTAGCGAAAAAAATTCCTTTTTCATATTTTTGATATGCCGAGATCGCACATAGCACACAAAAAAGAGCATACATAGAGAAGAGGGTCTAGATTTGTAAAATAAATAAAGCCTAAAAACTGAAAATAAAAAGAGGGAACCGAAATAAGAAGAACTATTAACAAATATAACTCCAAAACATATGCTTTATATCTCCAGATATAAACTCTCATAACTTGGGCACTCGAAAACCTTTTTTCATGAAAAAAAATCCATTCTTCACTGTAATAGACTCTCCATACACAACTGAGTAGTTCTCCATGCACAAAAATGTTCAAAAATAGTAGATCTACAAAATGGCAGTCGCATGCAGTCAAATCGACTTCAGATTATAATCAACAACGGATGTGGCCCTCAAAATAGCTCTGATACCATGTAGGATTTTATAGGGTAAGTTCTGTAGATCAAGAACCAAAGGTCACCGCTCACAAAAAGATCACAAATCAGTACACCAATATAATCACGTGATTAAAACCCTCAAAGAGGGAACCAGTCCACGGCATGAGCCAACGCGGCCACTTGAGGCAATTTATTAATATAAAAGGAAAAGTTACATAAGTTTCTCTCATAAACAATTACCAGACAAATGAACCTTCATGCTCTTTAAATAGAGATCATGGACCAATTTGGTGTTAAGCCACAGGTCAAGTGTCGTTAATACCGAGGTGAGAGATAACCGTCGAATCACTACAAATCGTGATAGTCAGATTATAAGTTACAAATGTACATGGTAAAGAAACACACTTTACCTAACTCTACACTAGACTAATTTATTCTTAACTATTTCCTATGTGTCGGAATATCCTAACATCTTATTTCTTTATTCTAACAGCATAAAATTTACTGCTTCTTTTGTTAATAGCCTAGTTTATTTCTGTTGTTGAATACCCATAACAATAAAACCTCACTTCAATGCATTTACGAATTTAATGTAGGAAATAAAATTCTATAAGTATCTCTAAGAGGATAAGATTTATGTTTCTATTTATTTCTGTACTCTAGTACATAGCTTAGAAATTCCTTTCTGTCTATTCTTATCTGAAATCCCTATGCATTTAACTTTTAGTTTATGGTAAAGTCCAATATGTTTACCATTTCTGTGTATATCATAAAAGACTAAGGTCTTAGTTGAAATTTATTTTAGCATTTATCCCTTTATTTTGTTATATTTACAACTAATTTATTTGTAAATCATTAGAATATAATTAATTCAGATATATATAAATTTCATATATATCGATCTCAGTAATTTAGGCTTATTTCCTACCAGCATCTAATTTTTCTAGAGATAGAAACGACTCACCTACATGCATTTATCTAGATAGTTTATACCATTTAGCTTATCTTTCAGATCTATAACTTGACATATATGTCTAATGATATTTCGTTTATGTGATAATAACCAGTTCATTTCCTTAATAAGGCTAGAAGAATTATCGGTTAGACTGCCTAACTCTATATTTAAATCTGTACCCAAATTTAGACATTCTGGTTGTTGGAGCTAACTCATTTTTTTCCCCATATAACCATAAAGACTTACATGTTACTACAGTAACAACATCTGCTAAATGTATAGCTTCCTATAGTTTACTACACTAATTGACAATTTAACTAATTAACGCATACTAGTCTTAACTGCAACAATTTCCAAATATCACATACATATAAATCTTAATAATTTCCTAAGTAGATATCATGTACACATACATGACTTTCATATAAATAAAAAACATCTTAGTTAGGTGTGCATACCAATTTCTATGACTAGTTCCACCAAACCATAGATTTCTCTCTCCGTAACTCATCCCCGAGCCGAGACCTTAGCTCCCAGTGATAGACCACCCTTTGTATATCCTGGAGCAGCTTATTTAAGTTGTGCTTTTCCAAGCCTATTTCCAATTTCTGCATCAAAAAATTTCAGGATGCTTTCTTCCAATTGTGCCTAGGCTTTCCATCATAGATGGACTTTAAAGCTGTCTTTTATGCTTTTCTAGCTTTTTCTTCCTCTTCCTAATTACTTTCCTCTTCATTGGGGAAATTAGATGTTTATCTCCAAATCTAATTTTAGTAATATTCCTTCCAAGGATTTTTGGAAGGTATGTGAAAGTCTCATCACCTTATCCACATCCTCATAGATTTAGGTTTCAGATCTCAATTATCAATCTCGTCATTGCACACATAACTTTTCCATTTATTTTTTTATTAATTAAAAATAAAATAAATCCACACATTAGTTCTCCATTGGGGTCCACTTTCCCTTTGGAATTATTCAACTGTCAATTAAAAATCATAGGAACTTGGGGTATTACACTTGAACTTCTTATTCCTCGTACCTTACACCAGTTACAAAGCCTCCAAGGTAAAGCTAATTTTCTTCATTAGTTCGTACCTGACTATGCCACCATTGCGCATGGGTTCCTTAGACTCCTCAGGTCTAACATTCCATTCATTTGATATGACTATGATCAAAAGTATTTTGATGCCCTGAAACATGCTCTCACCTCCGCTCTGTTGATTCGTCCCCCTGAATCTAAGAGGAATTTCATCCTGTACATCTCAGCGTCAACCCATTCTATCACTGGGGTCCTCATCTAGGAAGATGACAATGAAATCAAGCATGTTATCTATTATGTCAGTAAGAACCTTGTAGGCCCCCATGTGTCATACTTCCATCAAGAGAAGTTAGTGATGGATGTCATGTTCTCAGTCCAAAAACTTCGTCATTATACCCTCATGCATTCCACCAAGGTCATGACTAATTCCAACCCTATGGCCTTCCTATTGAGCCATCGGATAATTAATGGGAGGGAAGTGTGATTGTTGGATGTTATCCTCGAGGAATTCGATCTTAAATTTAACCATCTTTCAAAGAGGAAGAAAGGTTGCTTTCCGTTGAACTCATTTATGAATTACCTATGGGGACACAATATCCTCCATTTAATGATTTTCTCGATAAATTTTTTTCCCATTACTTCGAGATGATCATGATATGGTGACTTCTCTTTATTTATGAACTATGGGTTCCACCTTCTGTCTGATACGTGATGTCAATGAAGTATCATTGCAGACTGGAAGTACCTTCTCATCGGTGGCAACCTTTATCCTTGCAGTGTAGTTATTGTCCTTCGTCGTTGACTCACGCATGCTGAAGCTAAGAAAGTCCTTAATTCCTCCCATAGTTGTGCTTGTGGTTGCCACCTCTCCAGTCTCGCCACTACTCATAAAATCATGCGTGCTAGGTAATTTTTGCCTTCTCTCTTCAGTGATTTCATTGAAGTAGTCAAAAATTGTTCCAATTGCCAACATTTCACCCCAAAGGCACAAGCTCCTCTTGCTCCCCTCCATCCTGTGATCTCAGCAGGTCCTTTTTGTAAGTGGTCCATAGACTTTATGGAGTGTCGACCTGGATCTGCTGGTAATCACAAGTATATCATTGTAACAGCTGACTATTTCACAAAATCGGTTGAGGCCATTCCAAATTCAACAACATGGCAGCTACCGCAACCCTGTTTTTCTTTAACCATGTTATCTCTCGATTCAAAGTTCTAAAAAAATTGGTCTTTGACCATGGCCGATATTTTGAAGATGAGATATGCCATGAGCTATCCTCTCTATTGGGCTTTGAGCACCAATATTCATCCTCCTATTACCCCCAAGGTAATGGACAAGTTGAAGCAGTCAATAATATCCTTAAGACCATGTTTCAACAAACGGTGAATAAGCACAAAATGAACTGACAGCTTATGCTTTTCCATGCTTATAGAACTTCTGTTAAAACCACCATCATGTTTACTCCTTTCCACATTTTGTTTGGAGAGGAGGCATTCTTACTGACCGAGTGTGAAATCCCTTCCCTTTATCTAGCCATTGAACTTCTCCCTGACACCCAACCTTTAGAAAAATGAATTTTCATGCTTGAACGTGCTTCTGAAGACTGCTGAGTTGCATTTCAAATCATCAAAGCGACTATGAAACACACCAAATTTTAATATGACCAAAAATTCCACCGTCAGTTTCCACGAAGGTTATCTTGTTCTAGTGTATGACAAGGCTTATGATGTTCTCAGTCATGGGAAGTTGAACTCATTATGGCTAGGCCCTTACATCATCAGTAAGGATTTGGTTAAAGTGGCATATCCTCTAGAGGATTTCGAAGGTGACCCTCTTCCTAATCCTCATAATTTACTCTATCTTAAGAAATATTAATCTTAGAATTTCCTTCCCAAAATTCACGTTTTTTTTCCTTTTAGATAGCCAAATTTTGATTTTTTTTATTTGATACTTCACCCGGATACATTTTCCCAAGAAGGGTCACTTCACCACTCCTAAAAATCGAATTTCTTCACTTGAAACACTTGTACTTGGGGCACCACTTTTCCTTCATACTTGTCCATGCTCGTGTCGTTTTTAATCGTGAGTAACCATCTTGCACTCATGTTTTTATGGTCCCCACCAGGCCTTTTCTGTGTGGGAGCATCATCAAGTCGCCCTTGTTAGAGCATCTGACTTGAGTCATTATCACATCCATGGAGTCTATTTCGAGTCCCTCTATATCCCAATATAGTCCTCCATACTCCATTGCTTTATTCCTCTCTCGTGTCGCACATGTTGGTCTTCATTCATACTGTCCCAGATCCCCCCTGTTGTCATGTAAGCAGCTACCAAGTTGTCCATGCCCTTTATCCTCTAACAAGGGAACTCATCAGCCCGCTACTTAGTACCCCCCCCCCCCCATTACACCATTATCCTTGGTGTCATTCTATCATTTGCTCTACTATTTTCTCTCGTGCCTTACTTGATGATCCCTTATTTCCTCACCTATGGTGGACCTCCATCCATTGACATCAACTTATTCATTCCAGAAGACATGTATAGAGGGTGGTGTACCTCTGTTCCAACTTCCACTCTTGTTTGGTGCCTCAGATCAAGAAAATGGATACTTTATTGCCCTCTAACTTGATTGTTTCTTGGCTCCAGATCCTCATGGCATGATCTAGATCCATATACTTGATGGTTCACTGACGCAGCAGATTTTACTGGTAATTCGTGGGTGTGTGTGAGATGTTTTAGACCTCATGATGGGGTGGCCCTTCAGGTAGCCCTCCACATGCCCAGATGACCTCTCTACTATAGTCTCGAATGCAGCTCCACATATTTGATGGCTCCATCCTTAGCCAGTTGGCCTCTTTGATTGTACTTATATCTCAGGTACTGATATATTATTGTATAAGTCCTCGATCTTGTTCCAGACACAGTATGTATGTGGGATCCATTATCATTTTTTTCTCTCTCCCATGTTTATGCTAGCATTTACTATATATTTAAATCCCTTCTTTACTTGATGCATCATTCTTTGTACCTTGTTGTCTCGACGGGCATAGGTATGCCTCCCCCACCTCATGTAGAACAGGTAATCACTCATAAAAGAGACTTGTCACACCTGTAAGTCCCGCCTCCTCAGGGTCTTGTCCTCTTGTGCTTTATTCTACCTTATATTTCTCTCTCTTTGACTCCCACTTTGATGTCTAGTGATTGAGTTCTTACAACGTACTTCAGTCATATGATTAGCTCCTAATGCTCACATGCTGGGGGGAAATCTGTTACACCAATTGTTGGTCATGTAACCTGTTACTATTAGATGGACCAAAGTACACCATGTAAGACCAATTTTACCCTAGTAAAATTTCTTTCACTGTGAAAAATAACTTAGTAATCCATAATTTATTAAGTTGTTTATGGTGTGAACAAGAAACCCGATCAGGAGTAATTGAATAAATCCTTATTTGTTTGATTTTTCTCGAGGGATAATTAATTAAACCATAGTTTAATTAATATTCCTCGTCATATTTAACCCAAAATAGGAAAATTAATTAGATAAATCATTATTTATCTTATTATTTCCTAGGAATAATTATTTAAAACATTATTTAAGTAATATTCATTGTTAAATTTGACTAAATTATTTATAAATAGTTTAATAAATTATTATTCATTTAATTATTCCTCAACCATATTCTTAAAATAATAAATAAATAATTTATATATTTATTATTTACAATTACTAGGATTTCACCATATTCAAATTCCTTTTCCTTCTAAAAAATAAAAAAATATTCCATAAAAGTTGGATCTAGATTTGGTTAATAATATTTTAACTACGGACCAATATCTAGACAAACTCAATATTTTGTTATATATAGAAGTGTTTTTCCATTCATTCACTATCTTTTGTTGCTTAAAGATTGCTCTCGATCTATACTTTTGGTCTGAATTTGAACCTTCATCATTGTCACATTTTTCTACCTTTCTACTTGTGAGCTCCCCTTGAGTTCCATTTTTTTCTAGGTTTTCTACACCATCAAGAGAGATAAATCTTAGATCTGAAGCACTGAGGACATACAAGAACCCATCCCATTGTGGGGGACTAGTAACATCTTTGTATGTTCCCTTCCGAGGTGTCATGAATACAAAATTATTTAAAAATATTCTTGTCTTGTCTATTGGATGCATGGAGAAACTCTTGATTTTATTTCTTGTTTAATGTATTTAATTACATAGATCTAGATTTCTGTAGCATTTATTCTGATCAGTCACTGTAGATCTAAGAAAATTGATAGCCATCTTTGATGTTAGGGTTGTTTCTTATCCCTAGCTAAACTAATATTTTTTCACACGTTTACAATTAGAATTCACACTAACACATGGTCTCATATATCATTAAAACATGTGCTAGACACGTTCTTACAACTCAACACACTTTTTGGTTACATTCAACCCTTGTGTCGCAACTTTTTTTCTGAGTGTCATAATGTGTCACTCTTAGAAATAAGTGTCACTTTGTTGTATTTCCAAGGTGTAGTTGTTTTTCATGAGTCCCATGCATTCCTCTGGCTTGTATTGATTACATTCATGTGTGTAATCCATGTTTGAGTCTTATTTGAGTGTTTTTCCCTCTCTTACTCTACTATTCCATCCATCCCTTCTTCTTCCTCTCTCACAATCTCTCTCCACCCTACCACTACCTCTCCTACTCATATCCACTCCTTACCCGTCCTTTGATTCACTCTTATATATTATCCTTCACTCTATTTCTCTTTTTCCCCTCTCCCTCACTACACCCTGTACCCCTCCCGTCCTTTTCTACCCTACCCTCTCACTCTTAGTCCCTCACATTCAATGTCCCTACCTCCCCCTCTTTAGCGCCTCGCTTGGTCTCTTTGATTAACTACCTTACTCTTTCTCTCTCCTGAATGCAACACTAAAATTAATGCACTAAAACATATAAATAATTTTTTTAAATAATGCTAAATACTAAGAAAAAAAGATATGAAATATGTTTTTACTTAGAGTATCATGCATTCATTTTATATAAATAATAAAAAGATAAAACACAAACAACTCAAATAATAAAATAATACATCTTTATATAAAAGTCAATATTCTATAATAATGCATATACAAATAATAAAAACAATATAGACAAATAAAAATATAAATAATTAAAATATTTATATGCAATTCGTAGTTCGAAACGCGTTGGTTCTAAAATTTCGTATGTGATTTTCCGGAAGATTTATAATTATAATTAAAATATTTCTAAAAAATAATTTTGAAATATCAAAATAATATTATTTATGAACATTTAGAGTTATCATTATATGTATGTTAAAATAATTTAAATTTACAATTTAAAGAGGCCTGGATTAATAACTAATATATTACACCATAAAATGGAAAAATATTTATTAATAAATCAAAAACGTCAAATTAAAATTAAAATTACGATTTTAGGAGAAAAAATATAATTTATCATATTTACTTTAAAAAGATATCGACATCTTAAATACTACATACTACATAGATTCCTCTTAAATAACATTATGTATCTTTGAATACTTAAATTCAAAAAATTATTAATACCTAAAAGCATTAAAATCAAATTAAAATCAAAATTTTATTAGAAACCTATTATTTATAATAATTTTGGAAAAGAAAGTGCGCATGAAAGGAAATGCACAGCATCTTAAAATACTCACAAGTTATTAGTTCCTCGTCTTGGTGGTGGGACTATAGCTTTGAGTTGAATATTTTGATTAAACGTTATTTAACCGAAGTTCTTCTAAAGACATTATATTTTAAATTATTTAAATATAAGATGATTGGCCTACAAGCTTTGAGGCGTAATTGGCAGCTTAGCCCATTTCAATGTACTCATTGCTTGTCAATGTAAAACAACCAAAGTCAAAAACAAAATACTTGGTTAAAAAAATATAAAGAAAAATTTAAAATAAGATATCGAGAGTTCAGTTTTCATAACCAAAGTTCTCACCTTGTATCGTAGTTGATGCTAAGATGTCCTCTATGCCACGACCCTCCGTCAATGCCATCGCCACGACACTCCTCCATCTCCACTTGTAGGTTTTTTTAATTATTATTTATTTCCGAGATGGACATGTTACTTGTTCACATTGCACCGCCTGTAAATGATTTCCGTGTGATTAGATGCCTCTAAGCGTCCATTAAATCCCTTGGGCTGATGATTGACATAAGGCCAATCGCTTTGCTTGTTCATTAATAAAAAAAAATACAGTGTGTGTAGATTACGTTTTTCATCTTCTTAATGTGCCTCTATGGGATATGGAGCTCCTAAAGATATTGGAGTTTTCCTTGTAGATGGAAACGGGACAGGCCTTATTTTCAACAAAAACTTGTGGAACCTAGGTTTGATTCATCCTTGCTTCTCATTGTATGCAAAGCTCAATACAAATCAATTTTGATTTGAACATTAAAGTTGCATCTTAAATATTGTGTACACCTCTGTTTAACATGGATCGGATATATTCCACTAGATCAGAATGAAAATATTAATACGACAATAGTAATGGTTTAATTCTATGCAGAAGCCAAACTTACTATTCCTCGAGTGTAGAGTGGGAGTCGGGTTTTCCTACAATACTTTGGCTGATTACAATACACTTGCTGACAACATAAATGCTGAGAATTTGAAATATTTTTGGAGCCATGTGAGAATTTTAAATGTTTTGCAAGCCATGTCTCATATATTACCAGAAAAAACTTGAAAATGTGGCATATTACTAATTTGTTTGTGATCTAAAATGTTAGTTGATCAAAGGTTTCCTCAGCCATACATACATACATGTTCCTTCCAAACTGGTTCAAGAGATTTTCCCAGTATAAAAGACATGATTTGCAATGTATTTCCACAGTGGAGAAAGCTATGGAGGCCAGTTCCATCAAATTTAAAATATTACAACCTTTTATTTCCTTGATATATTCTAATTACCTCGATGTCTGTTGTGGAATATTAGTATTCATAACACGATATGAACAACTCCTGTAACTGTTGTTTTGTTCTCAAGGTTGGTGGCATCACCTCTTTTTTACCTCTGGAATTTGTGCATACTATACCTAAGATTTAAATGAAAATGAAACCAACAATTATTATTGGGATGGATGTTTCACATGGTTCTTTCTCACACAAAGATTCACCTTCAATTTCAGTTGTATGAGTCTTTATTTCACTTTTACTACCATCTATAAGTGTTTAGGTTCTTGGGCTAATAATATTACAGAACATTAATTAGATATTATGTATGTAGGGCAGAATTATGCTATTTGATATTAATTATTCTTTCTCTACAACTTATCATTTTGTCATAGCAGTTTCTACGATTTCTAATCATGTAGTCATTGGATCCTTTGGATCCATTGCTATTCCAACTTGACTATTTGAAGTATAGGGATTTTTTTGTATTTCCCCATATATAAGAGCACACAAGTATATTTTTAGAATTTCTTATTTGTTTGTTAAATACAGTATTCTAAAATGTGTACAAATGTTTGCCTTCACGAAATACAAACCTTTTCCCTCATGAAAAAATGAGGGTATTCTCTGCAAAAATGATAATATTATTTTGTTAAATACAACTCTATTATAATCAACCTATCATATAAGTATCCAAACCAGTACTGTGGATTATTATTTCTAACAATTAAAAATCTCAGAGGCTAGACATTTGAATATTTCATCCTTTTCTTTAAGTTTATAATATTGGTTGAAGTACTTCAACATAGCAATGCCTTGGATGCACCTATATTGGTCATCCTAGACATTTTTATTTTTAATTTTACTTGTATCCTCAAGTTGGCACAATAGTAAGTAATAACAATGGGTATATTGCCATTGACTAAATGGTTTTTGATATTTACAATTTTTTTCACATTTTTCTTTGTGTGATTTTTTCTCTCGGGAACATCCCAACTTACCCATTATCGTGTATTAATGGATGCTAATGAATTTAGTGTGGATGATCCACATATTCTTGTCCAAGGTTTATCCTATGTGTAAGAAACTATCTTTAATGTTTGCATTTGGATATTATATATGAATTTAGTTCCTGCAGGAAACTATCCATTGATGAAATTGTCTTTTAATGTTTGAATGAAATTGTTTATTGATGTTTGAAAGAAATTATGTTAGTTCTTAGAATGGTATAAATTGTATTTCTTAGTTACAAGTATCAAAGAAATGCAACCAAAATAATTCTGCAAAGGACCATGATTTTTTTCTTTATTTACATTTGAGATGTTATTTAGTAGATGCATATAATCTCTAATCATGTGTTTGATGATATTCAATTGCACCAAATATAAATTATGAGCCAAATGCGATAATTTATAAAGACAAAGGATTTTTCAAAAATAAATTCTTTGAAAGGGAAAAGGTCCTTAGCATATACTGGAGGATACAGTGCGAGGGTCCTTCAAGGGTCCTTCAACTCCTGTGTTGCACCATATTGTTTGCAACACTATGTTCTTTTTTATCAAAATCCCACATGGGATTGTTCGTTTTTTAGCTTGATTGGTATCAAACATCATTATTTTTTCATGGTAGTTATATTATTTTTGGTGAGGATAGTTTTTTTCTATGCCATGCCAAATTGAGTTTTGAAGGTAATTGTAAAGACTAGTTGGCACTGTTTTTATTTTTTTTAAGAAAAAGATATTTATTTTAAATATGGAGATATATTTCTATTTGTTAATACTGCTAAGTTGTTGAAAAACCATGACTAATACTATTTCAGGTACTTATTGGAACTTAATTACAGGGGTTAGGAACTTATCAAACGCCTGTGTGGAATTACATGGTTAGGAACTTATCAACCACCCTTGTGGAATCTATTAGCAATAAATTGACTCAGATAGTTCTATACCACACAACTCAATTAATTAAGGATGAATTCAACCCAATCATTTTGAAAATAAGTAAGATCAAAGATTAACTTATTTAAATGGTTGCACATCTTTGACTAAAGTTAATGTTCAATATGAGCAGGGACTAGCAGTTTCTCCTATTGTTCTAAATATTATGAGGGCATCTTAAATTCATTATTGTTATATTCAAGATTTATGTTTTTTAAGGTGGCATCTTAATGTTATATTCAACGTTTATTTCTTTAAGGTTGGTATTTGAAATTTTGGTTTAAGAAGCTAAGTGGTTGCTCCTGTTTTAAATATTATGAGGAAGCTTAAATTCACTATTGTTATATTGAAAATTTATGTTTTTGAAGTTGACAATTGAAATAGAAATTCTTATTTAAGATTATTTTTATCAAATAAAAAAATAAAATATCTACCCTCTAAAATTATTTATATATAATTATAACAAATAATTAACTTGCCCAACTTAAAACCATTCTTGAATTTTGAAGATCTGTAATAATTTGATAGGTCCACTCATAGACCCAATTCTGGCATGAACATGTTAAAACAAATCCAAGGAATTCAATTTCGATTCATTTTGATAAGAGGAAATTTGATTGTGTGGCTTGTCCATAAATTCAAATTAGATTGGAACTTTATGATTAAGGATTCATGGAAACTCTAATGAGATGTTTGTCTAATCTAGGAATCTAAAACCATTTTCTTATTTGAGACAACTTTAAGGGTATGCACAGTAAGTATTAGGATGTACTGGTTTTTGCTGGAAATTAATTCCAACTACTGATATCAATCAGCAGTAATTATTGAAGTGATTGCAGAAGGACTGGATTGCAGCACATTGATGCCTTAGAAAAGGTGGTTTCTGTCTTCCTGTATAATTCCAAAAGGATTGGAAAGCTCACATAAGTGAAGTGCAGAACAGATAAGAATCGGCCCCTTGATATTTTTTTAAGGCGGTAGCCGACTTTGCAGAAGCAGAGCTAAGGCTCTGGCTCAAAGTCTCGGCAGCAGCGCAGAGCTTTGATTACAGGCTGAATCAGGCTTTAAAGCCTTACCTACATATCGGCAGAGTTTATGTTTTAAGGCGGCACAAGTCCGCAGCACGCGAAGAGAAACAATGCGATGCGATGAATGATTAACACTATCACATCTCAAACTCACCATATTTATTAAACTATGTGAACCAAAGAGTTTCGTTGATGCAATGTGCTGATGGTCTATCGCACCATCGCATCACAACTTCAAAATATGTTATTCACCGTCCATCATGAAAAGAGTTTGGGGGATGCGATGTGGTCCCAACACCATCACATCACAGTGTCACAATATTCATTGCTCATCCGTTTCAAACAACTGACTGTTAATGTAATAAGGGCCCCATGCCATCGCAATCGCATGATCACAAACGTTCCTCTGACTATTGATTGTTCCATTGTATTGATCGCTTCCGATGTTGCGATGCCATGTGGCCCCTATCACCATCACTCATCGCACATCGCAATTGTGAAGTGCAAAGGTTGTAAACCTTCTGGCCGCTGTATTGTCGATCACCGATGGACTTCCGGATGCAATGAGAAGTTCAAAAGGATTTCATAAGATTTGAGATCCGGGTCTGTAGACTGTTTTTTTTACACGCACCATATAAAAGGAATGAGCTCGAAGGCTTATTGTAATAATAACAACATTGCACGATTACGTTGTTGAAAAGATAGAGAAGAGAAATAGAGAAAATGATGTGGCCCGCAAGCTGAAAACACAACAAGTTTGTAAGCATTGTATGTGCGGTTCTTAGGACAGAGAATTTTGTGAGAATTGTTGTTTTACAGTCCATTGTTTTATTTGTGAATCCCTTTCAAGGAGGAAGAATCAGTTTTCATTCAAATTTTGTATTTCTTTTATTCTTTTTTATGAATTAAGAAAACTTGTCCTAAATTTTTTCTGTTCATTCTGCAAATTGAGATTGAAAACTCTGTGTTGTTGAGGGAATATTCATTCTCTCTATTGTTAAGGAATTATCATAAATTCTGACATGGCATTAGAGCTAGTCTAGGCACTGGGTGAGACAAAACAGAGTTTTTTTTTCCACTGTAGGAGCTATAAAAAGCGTATTGAGAAGATTTTCTGTAGCAGAGAAAGTTCTTTCTTGTTTTATTTTACAGTCAGTATCTATTCTTTACTTATATAGTTAAGATGGCAGATGCTGGAACTAGTTTGACAAATTCCCAACTTCGACAGTTTAATGGGAAGAATCATAGTTATTTGTCAATAACTATGAGAGCTTTGTTTTATTCTCAGGAATTATGGGAGCTAGTTGAAAATGGATAACTGGAACCTGCAAATGCAGCAATGTTGGCCACTTCGACAGTAGTGTATAGAAACCTGTTAGGGGATTACAGGAAGAAGGACTCAAAAGCCCTCTTTTATCTCTTTCAATCTATACAAGAGAATGTTTTCCCACGGATTGCAGTAGCAACGAAGTCTAAGGAGGCATGGGATATTCTCAAAACTGCCTATCAAGGCATGGAGAAGGTGAAGACTGCAAAATTACGGATGTTGAGGAGAGAATTTGAAACACTCAGCATGAAGGAATCTGATACAATAGATTCATTCTTCACTCATGTTATTGGGTTAATAACTCAGATAAGATCTCATGGTGAAATTCTTGAAGAAATAAGGATTGTAGAGAAGATATTGAGAAGTTTACCCTCAAGGTTTGAAGCTCTTGTGGTAGCAATAGAAGAGACAAAGGATGTTTCATAGTTCACTGTAGATGAACTCAGTGATTCTCTTATGTCTCATGAACACATACTGAGTAGAGGAACATATTCCTCTTTGGAGCAAGCATTTAAGACTCAAATGTCATTTGGACGAGGCATAGGTCATGGAAGAGAAAATAATAGAGGTCAAGGAAGAAGCCAAAATAGAGATAGAAATAATCTTGCTAGCACAAGCGGAAGGAGCTGCAATAAGAACCAAGATGAAGGTTCAACCAAACAACAAGCTCATGGAAAAAGATATGACAAATCCCAAGTCCAATGTCATTATTGCAAGAAATTAGGCCATTATGCCAATGAATGTAATAAAAAAGAAAAAATACATGAACAATAGGCAAAACGATAATTTTTCAAATGAAGAAGATAAGAGCCCAAAGATTGTGTTGTTAACATGTAACATTGCACAAGACAAACAAGAAGATGTTTGGTTCTTACACTCAGGTTTTAGTAACCGCATGAATGGAAACATAGCAATGTTTTCCAATTTGGATGAAAATGTGAAATCTGAGGTAACAATAGGAACTGATAGTAAGATATATGTCAAGGGTAAGGGTAGAGTCAGTATCCTAGCAAGAAATGGAGAAAAAAATATTTTACCAGATGTATACTATGTACCTAGTTTGAAATGTAATATTTTGAGCATTAGACAACTCATTGACAAAGGTTACAATGTGTTCTTCAAAGATGATGTGTGTACAATCAGAGATATACCTCCAAGTAAGAAGATCATTGCAGAGGTGTGGATGACTGGCAATAGAATGTTTCCTCTCAAACTCAGAGAAGAGCTAAAAGAAGGAAGAACTATTGCGGCTGTAAAACAAGAAGTCTTTTAGGAAGAAGTGAAAGATGAGAACTGGTTATGGCACTTGAGATTTGGACATCTGAATTTCAGAGGCTTGAATCTATTTAACAGAAAGGGAATGGTAAAAGGATTTCCATTGATTGAGAAACCAGAAAATCTTTGTGAAGGTTCTATCTTAGGCAAACAACATAGAGAAAGCTTTCTAGAAGGAAAGAGTATAAGGGCAAAATAACCCTTGGAAATTGTTGACTCTGATGTGTGTGGACCGATGCAAATAACATCATTCGCTGGAAATAAATATGTTTTAACTTTCATTGATGATTACACTAGAAAGACATCAGTGTATGTGTTAAAACAGAAGAGTGAAGTGTTTGATAAATTCCGCCACTTCAAAACTCTTGTTGAGAAGCAGTGTGGGAATTATATCAAAATGCTCAGAACTCACAAAGGTGGAGAGTACATCTCTAAAAAATTTCTGCGATTTTGTAGAGAGAATGGCATACAGAAGCAATTCACCGTGAGGTATACACCTCAACAAAATGGTGTTGCAGAAAGGAAAAGTAGGACCATCTTGGACATGGTCAGAAGTATGTTGAAGGAAAAACATTTTCTACATGAGTATTGGGAAAAATTTGTCACTTGCACAGTTTACATCTTGAACAGATGCCCAACTAAAGTTGTCATAAACAGAATACCAAAAGAATCATGGAGTGGATGAAAGAAAACTGTCACTCACATGAGAGTATTCGGCTGTGTAGCATTTGCACATATACCGGATCAACTAAGAAAGAAGCTTGATATTAAGGGGGAGAAGTGTGTCTTTATTGGCTATTGTGATGAGTCAAAAGCATACAAACTTTATAATCCATCCACCAAGAAATTTATAGTAACCAGAGATGTGCAATTCTGTGAAGAAGAAGCTTGGGATGGAAGTCTAGAAAAGACTTTGAATGTGAAGACAACTCTATCTCACGAAGAAGAAGAAGAAGGAACAACAATTTTTAACCCTTCTTCGGTGGCTCCTCCTCCACCACAGCAACCACAACAAGCCACACCAAAAGCTGGAATTCAAACATCCTTGAGAAGTCAAGGAAGTGCTACTCCGAGCACATTGCAGGGATCTAAAATGCTCTCAAGTTTGAATGGAACTTCAAGCACACCAAGAAGACCAAGATTCAGAAATCTGAATGAGATTTATGAACAAGGAGAGTTATGTAACAATACTAGTCTGAATTCATTATTCACTTTGTATTTTCATGTTGATGACCCAATCCATTTTGAAGATGTTGTAAATGATGATAAATGGATTGAAGCAATGAATGAAGAAATTGGTGAAATTGAGAAGAGTAAAACATGGGAGCTAGTGGACCTCCCTGAAGGAAAATAATCCATTAGAATTAAGTGGGTTTATAAAACCAAGAGCAATGCCAAAGGCAAGATCGAAAGGCACAAGGCTAGATTTGTTGTTAAAGGATAGAACCAACAATAAGGGAAAGACTATGATGAAACATTTGCACTAGTAACAAGGATGGAAATAGTCAGAACAATGTTGTCTATAGTGGCACAACAAAAATGGAAGATTTATCAGATGGATGTTAAATCTGCATTCCTGAATGGAGTGTTAAAAGAAGAGGTTTATGTTGAGAAACCTCCAGGTTATGAAGTTGAGGGCCAAGAGCATAAAATATGCAAGATGAAGAAAGCTCTTTATGGGTTGAAGAAACCTCGAAGAGCATGGTACAACAAGATAGATGCTTACCTGATTGAGAATGGGTTTGAGAACTGTGATGGAGAACCCACACTCTACATAAAGGATAATGAAGGTAAGATACTTATTGTTGTTTTATATGTAAATGATTTAATTTTTACTGGCAATAATGCTTCTCTCATTGCTGATTTTAAAGCGTTCATGAAAAGAGAATTTGAAATGACTGGCTTAGGCTTCTTAAGATATTTTCTTGGAATTGAAGTAGACCAAAGTGAAAATGGTGTTTTCATTTCTCAAACTAAATATGTAGAAGTTGTTTTGAAGAGATTCAACATGAAGAACAACAAAGCAGCTGTGACTCCAACAGTAATGGGGTTGAAATTGAGTAAAGAATATAGCAGCAAGGATTTTTATCGAAAGTTGTATAAGAGTATAGTTTGCAGCCTTATGTACTTGACTGCAACTAGGTCAGACATTATGCACGAAGTTAGCTTAATCTCCAGATTCATGGAAAGACTGAAAGAAGCTCATTGGCAAGCAGCCAAGAGAATTCTAAGATATGTAAATGGAACAAAGGGGTATGGTATTTTATACTCCTCTTCTGAAATTTTCAAGTTGACAGGATACACTGATAGTGATTGGGTTGGAAGTGTTGATGATCGAAAGAGCACATTAGGATATGTGTTTCATTTGGGATCGGGAGCAGTTTCATGGGCTTCCAAGAAGCAACCAGTAGTTGCTTTATCTACAACAGAAGCAGAATATGTGGCAGCAACAACAATAACAGGCCAAGTAGTATGGCTGAGAAGAGTTCTCAGAGATTTGTGTCATCAACAAGAACATGACACAACCATTTATTGTGATAATAGCTCAGCAATAGCATTATCTAAAAATTCAGTTTTTCATAAAAGGAAAAAGCATATAGACACCAAGTTTCACTTCATACGTGAATTGGTTAACAATGGTGAGATTTTTTTGCAGCACTACAGAACAAAGGATCATTTTGCGGATATCCTCACAAAGCCATTGGCACAGAAAAGCTTTGATTATTTTAGAGAATGCCTGGGTATGCATAAAAACTAAGTAGTTGAAATTAAGGGGGAGTGTTGGAAATTAATTCCAACTACTGATATCAATCAACAGTAATTGCTGAAGTGATTGCAAAAGGACTGGATTGCGACACATTGATGCCTTAGCAAAGGTGGTTGTTGTCTTCCTGTAGAATTGCAAGAGGATTGGAAAGCTTGCACAAGTGAAGTGAAAAACAGATAAGAATCGGCCCCTTGATATTTTCTTAAGGCAGTAGCTGACTTCGCAGAAGCAGAGTTAAGGCTCTGGCTCAAAGTCTCGCTAGCAGCACAAAGGTTTGATTACATGTTGAATTAGGCCTTAAAGCTTTACCTACATATTGGCGGAGTTAATGTTTTAAGGCAGCATAAGTCAGCGGCACGTGAAGAATAGAGATGTGATGCGATGAAAGTATTAACACTATCGCATCGCAAACTCACCATATTTCTTAAACTATGTGAACCAAAGAGTTTCACCGATGCGATGTGCCGATGGTCTATCACACCATCGCATCACAACTTCAAAATATGTTATTCACCATCTGTCGTGAAAAGAGTTTGGGGGATGCGATGTGGTCCCACCACCATTGCATCGCGGCATCACAATATTCATTTCTCGTCTATTGCAAACAGCCAACTGCCAATGCGATAAGGGCCCCATGCCATCGCAATCGCAGGACCGCAAAAGTTCCTTCGACTATTGATTGTTCCATTGTATTAATCGCTTCGGATGTTGCGATGCGATGTGGTCCCCACCACCATCGCTCATCACACATCGCAATTTTGAAGCGCAAAGGTCGTAAAACTTTTGGCTATTGTATTGCCGATCGTCGATGGACTTCCGGACGCTATGAGAAGTTCAAAAGTATTTCATAAGATTTGAGATCCGGGTCTGTAGACTATTTTTTTTTACACACACCGTATAAAAGGAATGTGCCCGAAGGTTTATTCTAATAATAACAACATTGCATTGTTACGCTATTGAAAAGACAGAGAAGAGAAACAGAGAAACTGCTGTGGCCCGCAGGCTGAAAACACAACAAGTTTGTAATCACTATATGTGCGGTTCTTAGGACAAAAAATTTTGTGAGCACTTTTGTTTTACATTCCACTATTTTATTTGTGAATCCCTCTCAAGGAGAAAGAATCAGTTTTCATTCTGATTTTTTATTTCTTTTATTCTTTTTATGAATTAAGAAAGATTGTCCTGAATTGTTTTTGTTCATTCTACAAATTGAGTTTTAAAGCTCTGTGTTGTTGAGAGAATCTTCACTCTGTCTGTTGTTAAAAAATTATTAGAAATTCCAACTGCTTTTTATATAATTGAGAAGCACAACATATATATATATATATATATAATTGAGTAACTCTACATATTTACCTATATTTAAAGAAAAGCACAAGCTATATTTACCTATATTTACAATTTCTATGATAGAAAAGTCATATTTCCACTTAAATGACATGTTCGAGAATAAATTGGAAAGATATTTACATGAAGGGTGACCATATACACTCTTATTTTAATCCATCCTTCATAAAATACAGTAAATTTTGAAATTAAGCATCCCATTCTTCGAAATTGGCATTGGCCAGCCATCATTTCCAGAAGGTTCTATCTCGGTATCTTCGAAATTGGGCATTTCCTTAACGTAGTATCTATAATTTTATTTTGTATAAGTTATATAACATATTCAATAAAGCTCATTAATGGAGTTGATTGAGCCTAAACGTAAGTTTTAAATGATTAATGTTGGATAAAGTTCCTCAAAGCCAAACATAGACTTAGAATTCAATTTATAAGGAAGGAAAATCTGCAACTTCTCTTCTTTTTTTATCACTTGAGAATTCAATTATTTGAAGGATTTAAAATACGAGGGCAACCTACAAGCTTTCAAGTTTTATACATAGGTTTTATAATGAAAACCTGCCTTAATTTTTCAAGAATTCAAACTATAAAAGGAACGAAATATACATTTTCTCATTTTTCAACCTAAAATTTGTTTTTTACTTTATATACATTTTCTCATTTTTCAACCTATAATTTGTTTTTTACTTTATTTTATAAAATTTAGAATCGAATTGAAGGAAAGCAATTCTGAGCATAAACCACGAGTTCGAAAAAAAAAATTATCACATATAATTTGAAAATCTAAATGAAAACTAGCAGGGGCTTTGATAACATGGACAACGCCAGCGGCAAGTAAACAGCAGTAATTTCTTCAGTACCTTCGTTGTTAAGATGTATTTCTAATCTATTGCTGCAATACGACTACATAACTGAAGTGCTCTCTGTTATAAAATAGTAACCATTCAACTACTGTTATAGTTATTTGCGATTATATCTTAGAAGATAATTTATTTATTGGAAGCAAATACAAAAAATTATCTTATCTATTAAATATTAAAGGATCAATAGTGTATATTTAAAGATTAAAGGAGCAACAGTGTACACTTAAAGATAAAATATACTCATCATTATTTTTAATAATAAATTAATAAAATCTCTTCAATATAATTAAGAATCTTAATTTTATAATTTTTCAATAAATAATTAAAAAATTAATATATTTTCAAATCATTAAAAAGAGATTACCACTCCCTAATTTGAATATTAGATTATTACCTTTCCTTACATCTCACTTTCTGGCACCAACCTACAGGAGGCTCCTACCTCAATTCTGTAAGCTACAACTTGCAAGGAAGCTCCAACTCCCATCAATTTTCTGCAGGCACCAACCTACAGGAGGCTCCTACCTCAGTCAGCTACAACTGACATCTATCAAGCTACAACTTGATAGGGAAGCTCCAACTTCCTCAATTTATCAAAAGAAATGTTTGCTGATTTACCTCAGATATCAACTTTGTTCTGTAGCATCTCTTTCCACTCCTCTCTTCCTTATCTTCTCTGCCTCAATCTTCTATACTCTGCATTCTCTATTCTTACTCTCTCTAACCTCTCTATGCATATCAAGTTGTTGTTATATATAGAGTTCATCACATGACTGTTTGTATTCCTTAGGGAATTTGAAATGAATAGCCACACCCTTTAGTTTTCTACCTTCTCATTTCTTTTCCAGCTCACTCAAAAAATATAAATGTAGGTACCAATTTAACATAATAGTGGGATATTTTTTCTCTTCCAGAGACTCGCCAATGCATCACAACAATATAAATAAATTAAAAACATTTACATTCAATTACAATGAAAGCTCCAGTTCACTCATTTAGCCTCTTGGCTCGCTACACATTTGTCTTTTCTTTGACTGTGTCTGTCTTTTTTGTGACTTTGTTTGGCCCTTTCAACTCTGATTGATTTCCTGCTTATTTTCGCAGTGAAATTGCCATACGCCATACATATGTATTAACCAAACGAGCATTATCAACATTACTAGACCGTGGCTTACGTTAGACTCCTCAATCTTCACTGTATCAATGTGTTAAAGCTTCGGGCAACCCTCTAATCATATGGTTCAACCATAGTATAATCTTCTCACGCATACATATCAAACCACCAACTCTAACATTTGAAAGGTTCGGGCCCCACAGCTTTATAAACCCTTCTTTTATATTTGCCGATGCGATGAATTAAATCATGGTTATAAACCATTGAAAAACCCCATTACATAATAGTCTTCCACATATTAACAAATAAATTTTCCTGGCTTTATTATTTCACATTAACCGTCGTATATTAACATGTAGCTCTAACAACTATAGATGTCTGGCCACAACAGTTGTTAAAACCTCTATATAACCCAACAAGAAGGCTTAGCCCCGCCATATTAAACCTCGTTTTATAACATATCGGGTCCACCACAATTCACACATAACACATATAATTCTGACTTCACATAACAGTGCCTCCTCAATCAACGACTGTGGTCTTATCGTGTTCCCCTCTGGTAGATCAACGGTGGTCGCGCAGTTAGATCGCACAAAGTTTAGTCCTCTGAACTTAAGCGATGAACTGGGGCCCAGTGGTTAACTTTCGCTCACATCCAACGGTCGTTGTCTTATTGTGCTTCAACCCTCCGATCTTATGACAATCACAAGAGTTAGATGCATAGACTTTATCTTGCGATGAGAGCGGTATCTCCAAACCACTTAAGGCCACATGTCAGCCGATGGCCTTGATCGCGTTCGAATTGGGAATGCTACTTATCATACAAAAGCCATGCGATGAAAACCGTCAGGTGTTGCAAACCCACTATCACTGTTCATTGCTTCGTGGTTCTGGTTAATCCCCACTCCAGGTTCCATTTCATTCTTTATAACTTCGATTTCGATTTTTTTCTACTGTGCCATGGCTATACTTACTCCATTGCTCTACCATTGAAGTTCTGTTCAGTTGCACTCGAGGTTTCGTTCCTTCCTTTCGTTTAACTCTGCTGCACCATTAATGCTCATTTCCATCAATTATGTTCTCGATTTCACATTCACACTGTGCCTAAGTTGCTCGCTAAGCCAATCACACAAATAACACAGAGTTCGAATTCTTATTTCAATCCTAATCTGAGGTTACTACTGGTTGGTTAAATCCTTCAATTACAGAGAATCAGATGACAGATAAAACCCTCACTTCTTTCTTCTAACTGATTAATCAACAGATACAATATTGAAATTATTTAATATTGATTCCTCTCCTCAGAGCTTAGTCCAGAGTGTAGTATGTAGTTGTCGACCCAAGTATATTATTACTAAATTAAAGCAAACAGGGCACATCTTGGAGAACCATCGTTTCAGTATTTGACACCGAGTTCACACCTTAACCACAGAACTCAAATATTCCTCATCAAAGTCTTTACCACAGGGTTTTGCCCAACAAAATTCCATCCACTTTCAGAGAATATTTTTTCATAAAAGTGTATTTACTTACAGAATCTCTGTCTCTGGCCTGACCTTTCCACAATCAAATGTTTAATACCTCCCAGCATTCCACTTTACATGTTCAGGCGCTTTTAGACTTCAATCAAAATCTCTATATTAAACTCCTTCAGGGTCTTTCAACTTCACTTCTCTATATCTAATTCCTCTACTGCTGCTTCAATTTCTCTATTTCAGCTGCTACCTCTGCTACCTCTCTGTCTCTCCATATCTTTGTCTATCTCCTTTGCCTTTCTTTTGCTATCTTTTTTTGTTTCCCTGTCTCTGTAGATATACCCTCCCTCTATTCTTCTATGTTGTCTTTTCCTCTGTTTATGTTTCTTATCCTTTGCCTGCCTCTGCCTCTGCTGCCTCATTTGCCATCAATGACAACATTTCCAACAGTCTCCCCCTTTGGCGTTGATGGCAATACACTTTCTTTGTTTTCCTTTTAGGACCCTTTCTCTTGTTGCTTACTCTTCCTCCCCCTTTGACATCAATGGCAAGGGGTTGCTTGTTTTTCAGTGTGCTTTCAACTCTCGCCTATGACCTGTCTCATGCTTCCCTTGCCAGCTGGTCTCCCCCTGGAATGATATTTTCATTTCTGTTCTCCCCCTGAATCTGTGCTTTCTCTTCATATCAGACAGTAGCATCTACAGATACTACCCCTAGTCTATCTCTCAAATATTCAAATGGTTCTCTAGCAAGAGGTTTGGTAAATATATCTGTTGTCTGTTCCTTTATTGGTACATATTCCAGCTTTACTACCTTCTGAGCAACTTGTTCTGGGACAAAGTGATACTTGATTAGGATATGTTTAGTTTTTGAATGAAGCACAAGATTTTTTGATATACTTATAGCACTTGTATTATCACATTTGATTGAGATAGGTTCATCAATTCTTACCTTCACGTCTTGGAGGGTTTTCTTCATTCACATGACTTGTGTACAACATGTTGCTACTGCTATATATTCTGCTTCTGTTGTAGATAGAGAGATAGATGTTTGTTTCTTTCTTAACCATGCCACCAGACTTTCTCCTAGATAGAATGCACCTCCACTTGTACTTTTCCTGTCATCCACACAGCTGGCCCAATCTCCATCTGTGTATGCTGTCAAAGTGAAGCTTTTTCCTTTAGGATACCAAATTCCATACTGTGCAGTTCTTTGTAGATATCTGAATATTCTTTTGACTGCAAGAAGGTGATCTTGTTTAGGTGTTGCTTGATATCTAGCCACTAGTCCTACTGCTAGCATGATGTCTGGTCTTAATGCTGTCAGATACAGCAGACTCCCTATCATGGATCTGTAGAGTTTTTGATCTATATCAACAGATCCATCATCAACACATAGCTTGCATCATGTGATCATGGGAGTTGTCACAGTTTTGCAGTCCTCCATTTTGAAGTTTTTCAACATTCTTTTAAGTATTTTTCCTGTGAGATGAATGTACCTGTGTTCTTTTGCTGAATTTGAAGACCTAAGTGGAAACTGAGCTCTCCAATCATGGACAGCTCAAACTCAGATTTCATCTCCTCAGCAAACCCTTTTTCCATCTCATCTCTGTTGCTTCCAAACATAATGTCATCAACATATACAACAACAATCAGGAGTTCATTTTCATGGGCTTTTATGTATAGATTGTTTTCTTCTCCTCCTCTTTTAAAGCCTTGGTTTTGCAAGTATTTTTCCAGCCTCGAGTACCAAGCATGAGGAGCTTGTTTTAGTCCTGTTGTGACCAGCAACAACCCCCCTTTTTATTTAATATTAGTAATAATACTATATAAATGGGGACCCTTAGTTAAAAAATCCAAAAAAATCAATTAGGATTGTTTTCTTTTCAAATAAAACTTTCTATCATAAACTTAGAGAAATCCCTTAGAAAGAACCTTAAGAAACACTTAAGTTTATGATAGATTACAATAAAATTGTTCTTTAAACAAAATAACGCATCCATCGCAAAATGGTAGATATCTTTTGTAAAACTGAAATGCGATTTTGCGATAATGCGATCCCAAAAAGCCTATACAATAGCATATTGGCATAGATCACATAGTGCGGAAAAGAAAAATGATAAACGAATACTGTTTGCGCTATTTACAATTTTTTGTTTTTGCGATATTTGCGATGTGTGCTTTTGCGATATTTGCGATGTGCGCTTTTGCGCTATTTTGTAGTTTGCGCTTTTGCGCTATTTGCAAAATTGCGATGGTTACGTTTTGCGATATTGCGATATTGCGATATTGCGCAGATCGCAATGTCGCGGATTCATAAAAGCGCGTTGTTCAAAGAAAATATTCCCATATATCAATATCTGTTATGCTCTTTAATGATTGGATTAAATGAATGGATTGTCAATTAATGGTAAATGAGATTTTGTTTTGATTGAAAGTCGTTTCACGTTATAATAATATATTTCATCCGCCTTTGCATTTAAAAATATCTCATCACCTTTCTTATGCCATTACTCTCATTTAACTCGTAAAACGTAGGCACAAAGGAGCAAACGTCTATACAAATCTTTCACAGAATATTATGGGTAAGAAGGAGAAGAGCTCGAATTCTGAAAACAGAGAAATGGCTTCACTGTATGCAGACACCGCTTGCAATAAGGATGCCGGTATAACCACATGGGAAGGAATGTATAATTTGCTGGAAGAAGAAAATCCTGTGGTGTTGAAAGTTGCGGCTACAACAGGTTCCAGTAATACGTCTGAGGCAACTCTCAAAAAACTAGCTTACTCATTTATGCATAGGATAGCAGCAAGGCCGAGGATTCTCCCGTATACGGACATGGTGAAATGGGTGCTGGATAGCACCGATATTTCAGACAGGCAATTTAGAACTCCATCTCAAGAGCTAATCGGGTCATTCACCACGGAAGATGTGAGGCTGATGCATAAGTTGCCGGAACCTCAGGCGACTTATAATAAGCAATTCATGGAAGATTTTTCCAGAGAACATGTGAATTTGTCAGAATGCACACAAGAGTGGACCAAAAGAGATGAACCATTGAAGAAAAACAAACACGGGAATACAGTACCAAAAAGGATGTGTTAGATGCTATTCACAAGTTCAATATCCAAGTGGGCAATTTGACACAGTTTCTACCACAAGATAGGGTATGTGAGTTTGCCAAATTATCCCCTATAGAGCTTTTAGAAGTTACTGAAAAAGATGTTGGAGATCAAGAGCCCTCAGGGAGACATAAAGCTCTTATTGAGAAAAGTTGGGAGTTGAAGAGACTTAAAATAACTGTAAAGAAAAATGAGGAAACATTGACTAAATTCAAGAGCAAGAAAAAGATGTGGAGCGTTTTCGGCAAAGAGAAAAACTACTGCGAAAGGTTGAATATATAAAGAAAAAGCTACCTTGGCTGAAGTATGATAGGAGAAAATGGCGAAGCGAAATCGAGATGAAATTGCAAAATTAATAGCAGAGAAAAAAAAAGCTCCAATAGAGGAGAATGCACAAATCAGAAGGCAGAAAAGATGGTGCACCTATTATTAATGAAAACCATAAAGAAATACTTTTCAATAACTGGAATGCACAAATCAGAAGAGCAGAGGAGGTGGCTACAGCGGAAAACACTCTTACTGATTGTGTAAATGATAATTTACACAAAGCTAATTTGATTTCAGAAACGGTTCCAGGCTATCTCCCACAGGCACATCAACTGCAAACAGAATGGAGGCAAAAAGCAGAAGAAAGAGAAAAACCAATCCAAGGGCTGACAAGATTAAATTGGGACTCTTACTGGACATACTTAGTGAAGCCACACAGTCAGCACAGTGTGCTTAATTGTATCATCAATTCTACAAAGAAGATTGCGCCTACACTTGCCAACTCTGTCTTTTCAGGGTAGTTGAATTCTGAAGTCAGTCAACCACATCTTCTCAAAAATATGCTAGATGCCTGCAAGTTTAAAGACCAAGTTCATAAATAGTTAGTTAATAAGCTTTATTTTATTAGATTTAGTTTTAATTTTACTGTATTTTAGCCTAGGAAAAGGACGGTCATTAAACCAAATCCTTAATTTCTGTAATAGACTATTTTTAGATTTAGCTAAGTAGTATTTATACCCTTCTCATGCATTTAGAGAGGGGTCCTGGATCTTAATATTTTTGACTTGGAGATTACATTTCTGTACTCCACTGACTTATATATTTTTTAAAAGGATCACATTTGGTGATTTTATGCGGAATTATCTTTGAAGTGTTGCATTTCTGTACCTTGGAATTTGATTTTGCATCAGAATTACTGGATTAGAGTATCAGATTTCATTTGAAAGCTTTCAAGATGAGTAAGGTATTTCTATCTTTTCATTGTTAATTTCTTTTGTCTTATGATATTCTCTTTAAAATTTGCTGTCATTTATATATATTTGGTTTTCATAATGTTTCTTTATATATCATTTCTAAGTATAACTGAAATGTTATCTTTCATAAGTATATATAGATGATATACAATGATAAATGCAATATGCTAATACAACTTTGTTTAATTTCTTAAACAGAGTTATCTTTATTTGTTGCTGCACGTTTCCATTTAAATAATAATACATTTTTATGGTTATTGTTAAATTGGAATAATCTTAAGTTGTATTCAAATATAATTGCCCGGGTTAGTGTTAGAATTTATTTATCAGTATTTAGTTTAAATTAGATAGTTTTATTTCAGAAAATTTTGTCCCATTTCCACTCATCCAAATCAACCCATCACCAACCCATTATTTATAAGGAAACTGGTCCTTTAAATCTAGTCGGAGCCACCATACCAAACGGAAAAGGAGCTGTCCTAAGGTCCCGACCGGGTAGTTTTCCCCAATGTTTGAAGCAGAGATTTTCAGGCTTCAACATTTTTGGTGCTAGAAGGAGGGCCTGAGCTATGAATGGCAAGTAAATATTTACCTACAAGCCATTCTGAGAGAAAAACACCCTCATCAACTTCTTCAATTTCTTCTGAAATACAAAATCCTATAGAAGAAATTGAGAAGAATATTCATACACCCACTACCAAAATCTCAAAACATTCAGACAACCAAAATCCTGAGTCTCCTGAAGTTCAAGATTTAATTCATAAATTGAAAGGATTCTCATTATCTCTAGATGAGTCTGAAATATCTGAAGGTAGTGTAACTTCAAAATTTGTTTCTTCAAAGCCTCTTACTAGGCTTCAAAGTGAAAAAATTGGTATTTCTCTGAAAGAATTCCATTTACCTAGTAGAGTCAAGACAAGAAAAAATCAATCAGAATCAGTAAGTGATATAAGTTCTTCATCTAATATTCAATTACCTGTTTCCGAAATCCCAACTCAAAAAAGTACAGTTGTTTCCACATCATCTCCTCAATCATCATCTGCTCAATCATCATCAATCTCAACATCATCTATTCCAACAACTTCTATTCAAACACCACCAGCTTCTACTACTCCTCCAATAGTTGTTCCAATAATGGCTAGACCATGGGCTACTCCAGGGGCTATCAACATGCCTACACCTTTACATGATTTACCTAACAATCCTGGAAAATGGCTTCCAAAGTTTAGCGCAGATCTTAACATTCAAGCTGAAGAACATATCAATAACTTTATGCTGGCTGTAAATTTGAATGGAGTCACACATGAAGATGTTGTAGTCAGACTATTCCCTTATACTCTTCAAGGGGCAGCAGGATCCTGGTACTTTTCATTACCTTCAGGATCCATAACAAGTTGGGCCATTTTTACAGATCATTTTTTAACCAAATTTGGAGATGACAGATCAATAGCTACTTTAATCAATGATCTCTCAAATTTGAAAGCAGAACCCAAGGAACCCATTAAAGAATTCAATGCTAGATTCAACAAAATATTGAGCAAAATTCACACAGATTCAAGGCCTAGTGAACAAGTCAGAAGTGAATGGTACATAACTACCTTACCCTCAAACATAGCAATTTTTGTAGATAGAGCTGCGAAACCTACATTAGCCGAAAATATGAAAGAGGCTATTGAAGTAGAAAAATGAATTATTTCTCTAGAAAAGAAAAATGCTATTGAGGAAAGGAAATCAAAGAAAGTCAGCTTCAAAGATGATTCAAAGAAAAAGGCCAAAGACCCATATGACATGGAAGGTTTACAGAAAGTACTTAAAACCATGTCAAATGAAATGGTTGAAATTAAAAAACAAGTAGCTAAAACTTCTACCAAAAAACCATTCCGAAATTTCAGAAGAAACCAAGTTGAACCTAAACCTCCTAATGCAATCTCTAATGGAGAATCAGAAGAAGAGGAAGAAGAAGAATATACATCTTTAGTATTAGATGAGGAAGATGAGAATGAAGAAATAGCTGAATTGCATGGAATGTGGGATTTTATTCTCCCTAATTGTGATAGTGAGGTAGAACAAGAAGCTATGCCTGTAAGTACTGGGAGTAAATCTACATCAGAGCCTGTACAAACAGCTCCTAAAAATAAAATTACAACTCCAAGTACTAAAGACAAATCCCCCGCAAAGAAAGCTTCTCCATTACCTACTCAAAATCAGCCATCTTCTTCTAATCCTCCCACATCGACAACAAAGACTTTAGTGGTGTCAGATCCTATGGAGTATAACATTGTTGAAGACATGAAAAATATTAAAGCCAACATTTCCTTACATGAACTCAGCAAACTAAAACACCAGCAGAAGTTGTTATTGAAAGAATTAAACGCTACACCAATTTCTTCTTTACTAAGTGGTGTAGTTGCAAAAGCAGCTAGGGGAGCTGGTAAGCCACCAGATAAGGTAGATGCTACTGATACAGTGCTCATTGGAGAAAAATCAAATTCTCAGACTCCTCCTTTTCTTTTGACTTATGAAATGTACAATAAGAATCTGCATAATTGTTTGATTGATTCTGGAGCTTCCTCTAATATAATGCCTACTTCTGTTTGTGCCAAATTGAATATCGAACCACAGAAATTTGCAGTTCATATTGTTCAATTGGATCACTCCAAAGTTCAAGTTGTAGGACAAATCAATTCAGTTACTATCAGATTAGCTTCCGATCCTAGGATTGTCCAAAGAATTGATATTTTGATTGCAGATATTCCTGAATTCTATGGATTAATCTTAAGCAGGGACTGGTCTGCGAAACTTAATGGTTATATATCAACTGATTATTCACATATGTGGCTTCCCTATAAAGGGAAACCAAATCAAATCAAAGTTGAACGAGAAAAACATATGACACACACTGTCACTGAATTTGAACAACCTAATGAGCCTGTGGCATTCAACAACAATATTCTTGGAGGTTATTCTGCTGAATCATTTCTTGGAAACTTCAAAGCACCTCAATCACCTTTTTCTGTAAATACTTTTGTTTCTCAAATAGAAAATTTTTTACAATCTGATCCTTCCATAATTGTAAATATTTCTGATGTAATTGTAGATAAGTTAATAGATAAATCATTATTTTCGTCGTTATATTTTGATGGATCAAAGTCTAGTGATGGAGCTGGAGCTGGATGCATTTTAATTGATCCTGATGGAGAGAAAACCATGTTTTCATGTAGGTTAGAATTTGAGTGCACGGACAATACCGCAGAATATGAAGCCTTGGTTCAAGGACTTTATAAAGCTATAGGGTTAGATGTTAAATAATTGAAAGGCTTTGGTGATTCCGAAATTGTTATAAAACAAGTTAGGAATACTATTCATTGCCTTTCAGGACATCTTAAACACTATCAAACCCTAGTACAAGAACTTACCACTCATTTTTTAGCATTCAATATTTCTCCTATTCCTAGGAATCAAAATACATCAGCTGACTTATTAGCTAATGTTGCATCTAAACTCCTTCCTGCTGAATATTGCAGTCCTGATAGGTTTTCCGTAGAATTGATTTTTCACCCATTTGTCCCCGATAATGTCACAAATTGGAGAGTTTTCTATCATGATCAAGATATTTTAAATTTCATGACTTCAAAGAAATCATATGATGAGCAAATTATTGATGAGAATGATCATGATTTACAAATTTCTTCAAAAGGTAATGAAAATCCCATTCCAAAATCTGTTGTTAAATTAGAGGACTTATATGATATTAAAGACAGATTCAAGAAAGTCACTAATGCTAAACTTCAAAGTTCCACTTTGAAGTTTGAATTAGTAAATCTTGGTTCTGATTCTAAACCTCAAAACATTAATTTAGGACTCAATTTAACACCATAGGAAAGGAATGCTTTCATTAAACTCTTGAACAAATATAAAAATGTTTTTTCTTGGAATTATGATGATTTAAAAACGTATGATACTTTGGTTATTCAACACACAATTCCAATGCTTCCTGATATTAAACCTGTTCAACAAAAGTTAAGGAAGGTTCATCCAAATCTCGAAGGACAAATCAAATCAGAACTTAATAAACTTTTAAAATCCAAAATCATCTTTCCTGTAAGGCACTCCAATTGAGTTTCCAATATGGTACCTGTAATGAAGAAGAATGGTGATATAATAATCTGTATTGATTTTAGAAACTTAAACAAGGAATGTTTAAAAGACAATTTCCCATTTCCAACCATGGAACAGATACTTCAAAAGGTAGTTGGTTCTGAACTTATGTCCTTTCTTGATGGATTTTCAGGCTATAATCAAGTCTTAGTTCATCCAGATGACAGATTGAAAACAACTTTCAGAACAAAATGGGGAACTTATGCTTATCAAAAAATGCATTTTGGTCTAATAAATGTAGGAAAAACTTTCCAAAGAGCCATGGACATAGCATTTAAAGGTCTGATCAATAAATCAGTTGTTGTTTATCTTGATGACATAACATTATTTTCAAAAAAGAGAGCCAATCATCTACATGATTTAAAGCAAATATTTAAAAGATGTAGAAGGTTTGGTATTTCCTTAAATCCAAAGAAACATTTCTTTTCTTTGGATGAAGGAAAACTCTTAGGATTTGTTGTGTCAAAAGATGGTATATATATTGATCCAGATAGAGTGAAAGAAATTTCTGATATTCCTTTACCTCATAACAAAAAATCCATGCAATCATTTTTTGGACAGATCAATTTTGTAAAAAGATTCATTCCTGATTTTTCTTTAATTGTTTTACCTATGAAAAATATGATCAAGAAGAATTCAGTATTCAAATGGGGGCATAAAGAGAAATAAGCCTTTGAGGCAATCAAACAAGTGATCATTAATGCACCAGCATTGAATACCTCGGATTTTTCTAAAGATTTTACTTTGTATCTATGGCCACCGAAACATCTTATGCCGCTGTTTTAACACAGCTCAATGATCAGAAAATTGAGGCACCAATTTCTTTCTTTAGCTCAAATCTGTAAGGAGCTAAGCTTAATTATTCCGATGTTGAAAAGGAATTCTTTGCTGTGTTTAAATCAATCAAACATTTCAGACATTTTCTCTTGAAAACACATACAAAAATCATTGTCCCATTCTCTGCAGTGAGGCAATTATTAATTCAAAAAGAAGTAGGAGAAAAGAGAGCTAACTGGGTAACAGCCTTGCAAGAATATGATATTTATATTAAACCAGCTAAGATTGTTAAAGGACAAGGTTTTTGCAGATTATTGGCAGGAGCTCATAACATACCAGAAAATCAAGATTCAAATCAAGATATTCAAGTAAGTCAGATAAGTGTTACAGATTCTGAATCTCAGTATGTTGATCTTATCTATTACTTGAAAAATGGGTATGCTCCTTCTAATCTAAGTTATAAAAGTAAACGTGCTTTAAGGTTAAAGGCTATTAAATATCAGATCATTGATAATGTGTTATTTAAAAGAAATTATGATTCAATCTTATTAAGATGTCTTGAAAAGACTGAAGCTGAAAAGGTTTGCAGGAATTGCATGATGGACCAGCAGGAGGTCATTTTGGAGGTGATACCACAGCTCACAAAATAATTCGTGCTGGTTATTACTGGCCTACCCTTTTTAAAGATATGCATGATTACGTAAGGAAGTGCAAAATTTGTCAAACTGCAAGTGGAAGACAAAGGAAACCATCCTTTCCTTTGCAACCAATGAGCATTGAGCAACCATTCGAACAATTGGGGCTTGACATTATTGGTGAGATAGTACCTCATTCTTCCAAACAGCACAAGTACATCCTTACTGCAACTGACTACTTTACAAAATGGATAGAAGCAATTTTGTTGAAGGTAGCCAATTCTGATGCAATTATTGATTTCATAGATCAATTCATCATAACCAGGTTTGGTGTACCTAACGCTCTAGTCTTTGATAATGCATCTTACTTCTCTGTAAATAGTTTAATAGAATTTGCAGTCAAAAGAGGTTTTAAATTGAAATATTCAGCAAATTATTATCCACAAGGTAATGGCTTGGCTGAATCCACTAACAAAAATCTTATCAAAATCATTAAAATGACCATTGATCAAAATCAAAAGAATTGGCACAAGTCTTTAATCTTTGCATTATGGGTAGATCGTATCACTGAAAAAGCTTCAATAGGAACTTTACCTTTCAATTTAGTTTATGGAAAGGAAGCCGTGATACCATCAAATTTAACTCTTCCATCATTAGCCCTAGTGCAATTTATTGAAGAAAATCCTTCTTCATCCATTCAATTGAGATATGATCAAATCCTTAAACTAGAAGAAGATAGAGATAAAGCAAAAAATATTCATGAAAAACATCAACAGCTTGTAAAATCTTCTTTTCATGCAAGTTCTACCGGCTCAAAAATTTTGTCAATTGGTGATCTTGTTCTAAAATGGGATAAAGCACATGAAGAAAAAGGTAAACATACCAAGTTTCATAAAATGTGGCTTGGACCATTTAAGATCGTTGAAAACATAGGCTCAAATACATTCATACTCTAAGATCTAACAGGTAAGAAAGAATCACTTCCTGTAAATGGGCTTATCTTGAAGAAATTCTTTTCATAAGGAGGTAACCCCTTCTTAAACTGTATATATTCCTTTCTGCAATTTTTTTTTATTGTCTTTTCAAATAAGGGTTGTTAATAAGTCTATAATTGACTGTTTTCTATTTAGGAAAATTTCTTAGGAAAAATATTATAAATATTTATTTTATGTAAATAAGAATTTTTAAAGAGATGATCACAGTTTTTGGATAGTTTAAAATAAGATGTTAAACTTTGAAAGATTATTCCAATCATTTGCATGATCTTTTGAAAACTTAAGGAGAATGTAAATCATTATAATTTTATTGAGCAAAGAAAGGTTATCTATAAAAGTAAAGATTTTTCAAAGTCTCGGTACTCAAAAAACTCTGAAAATTGTCATCCATTGATTCTTAAGGATAAAACTATTTCACTCCATCCATTTAAGTTGTGATTTTTTAGAATGTAATTCTAAGAAATTATATGAAAATTGAAGAGATAAGAGGTCTCATTATGAGCCGACTTACCATATTCATAAGGAGTAATAAAACTGACATTACCAATACTGCACACCAAAACAGGGTAATGGCTTATAAATATAAGACAGGGGGTCTCATCACGAGCCGGATTGTTCAGTTTAATTATAACTAGTGAATGGAATTGTTATTAACTGGCTACCAAACCAGAACAATGGCTCTTAAAAATAAAAATAAGTAAAATAAAAAAACATGAGATAATATGTCTTATGAATTTATCTTTTAAAAAGTCATAATTTTAGTTGGATGGGACAATGAATGGTTAATGGTTTAAAGGTAACCCTGTCGAGACTATGAACGTTTGCAGGCAACAGAGGCAATACCTATGGAAATAGAGTATATTATAAAACCAAAACTTGGAGAAATCCACTTACTTCATTATTAACACCAATCAAAGCTTGAGATAACCCAAAAATGTTTTTATTCTTAAGGAATTAGAAATAAATTGTGAATGATTTTTATTTCTTTTTTATAGTTAGATTTTATTTAAAACATCCTAAGATAGTTTTCATTATCTTTAAAAAATGTTTATTTACTAGAAATATAGTGTTCACTTTATTTTTTCAGAGATAACTGTTTCTTTCAGTGAATCGTCAATTGTTGTGACCAGCAACAACCCCCCTTTTTATTTAATATTATTAATAATACTAAATAAATGGGGACCCTTAGTTAAAAAATCCAAAAAAATCAATTAGGATTTGTTTTATTTTCAAATAAAACATTCTATCATAAACTTAGAGAAATCCCTTAGAAAGAACCTTAAGAAACACTTAAGTTTATGATATATTAAAATAAAATTGTTCTTTAAACAAAATAGCGCATCCATCGCAAAATGGTAGATATCTTTTGTAAAACTGAAATGCGATTTTGCGATTTTGCGATAATGCGATCCCAAAAAGCCTATACAATAGCATATTGGTCGCAGATCGCATAGCGCAGAAAAGAGAAATGATAAACAAATACTGTTTGCGCTATTTACAATTTTGTGCTTTTGCGATATTTGCGATGTGCGCTTTTGCGATATTTGCGATGTGCGCTTTTGCGCTATTTCGCAATTTGTGCTTTTGCGCTATTTGAAAAATTGCGATGGTTACGTTTTGCGATATTGTGATATTGCGATATTGCGCAGATCGCAATGTCGCGGATTCATAAAAGCGCATTGTTCAAAGAAAATCTTCCCATATATCAATATCTGTTATGCACTTTAATGGTTGGATTAAATGAATGGATTTTCAATTAATGGTAAATGAGATTTTGTTTTGATTCAAAGTCGTCTCATGTTATAATAATATATTTCATCCGCCTTTGCATTTAAAACTATCTCATCACCTTTCTTATGCCATTACTCTCATTTAACTCGTAAAACGCAGGCACGAAGGGGCAAACGTCTATACAAAGCTTTCACAGAACATTATGGGTAAGAGGGAGAAGAGCTCGAATTCTGAAAATAGAGAAATGGCTTCACTGTATGCAGACACCGCTTGCAATAAGGATGTCGGTATAACCACATGGGAAGGAATGTATAATTTGCTGGAAGAAGAAAATCCTGTGGTGTTAAAAGTTGCGGCTACAGTAGGTTCCAGTAATACGTCTGAGGTAACTCTAAAAGAACTGGCTTGCTCATTTCTGTATAGGATAGCGGCAAGGCTGAGGATTCTCCCGTATATGGACATGGTGAAATGGCTGTTGGACAACACCGATATTTCAGACAGGAAATTTAGAACTCCATCTCAAGAGCTAATCAGGTGATTCACCACGGAAGATGTGAGGCTGATGTATAAGTTGCCGGAACCTCAGGCGACTTATAATAAGTAATTCATGGACGATTTTGCTAGAGAACATGCGAATTTGTCAGAATGAACACAAGAGTGGACCAAAAGAGATGAACCATTGAAGAAAAACAAACACAGGAGGACAGTACCAAAAAGGATGTGTTAGACGTTGTTCACAAGTTCAATATCCAAGTGGGCAATTTGACACAGTTTCTACCACAAGATAGGGTATGTGAGTTTGCCAAATTATCTCCTATAGAGCTTTTAGAAGTTACTGAAAAAGCTTTTGGAGATCAAGAGCCCTCAGGGAGACATAAAGCTCTTATTGAGAAAAGTCGGGAGTTGAAGAGACTTGAAATAACTGTAAAGAAAAATGAGGAAACATTGACCAAATTCAAGAGCAAGAAAAAGATGTGGAGCATTTTCGGCAAAGAGAAAAACTATTGCGAAAGGTCGAATCTATAAAGAAAAAACTACCTTGGTTGAAGTATGATAGGAGAAAATGGCGAAGCAAAATCGAGATGAAATTGCAAAATTAATAGCAGAGCAAAAAAAAAAGCTCCAATAGAGGAGAATGCACAAATCAGAAGGCAAAAAAGCTAGTGCACCTATTATTAATGAAAACCATAAAGAAATACTTTTCAATAACTGGGATGCACAAATCAGAAGAGCAGAGGAGGCGGCTACAGCGGCAAACACTCTTACTAATTGTGTAAATGATAATTCACACAAAGATAATTTGATTTCAAAAACAGTTCCAGGATATCTCCCACAAGCACATCAACTGCAAAAAGAATGGAGGCAAAAAGCAGAAGAAAGAGAAAAATCAATCCAAGGGCTGACAAGATTAAATTGGGACTCTTACTAGACATACTTAGTGAAGCCACACAGTCAGCACAGTGCGCTTAATTGTATCATCAATTCTACAGAGAAGATTACGCCTACACTTGCCGACTCTGTCTTTTCAGGACAGTTGAATTCTGAAGTCGGTCAACCACATCTTCTCAAAACTATGCTAGATGCCTGCAAGTTTAAAGACCAAGTTCATAAATAGTTAGTTAATACGCTTTATTTTCTTAGATTTAGTTTTAATTTTATTGTATTTTAGCCTAGGAAAAGGACGGTCATTAAACCGAATCCTTAATTTCTGTAATAGACTATTTTTAGATTTAGCTAAGTAGTATTTATACCCTTCTCATGCATTTAGAGAGGGGTCCTAGATCTTAATATTTTTGACTTCGAGATTACATTTTTGTACTCCACTGACTTATATATTTTTTAAAAGGATCACATCTGGTGATTTTATGCAGAATTATCTTTGAAGTGTTGCATTTCTGTACCTTGGAATTTGATTTTGCATCAGAATTACTGGATTAGAGTATCAGATTTCATTTGAAAGCTTTCAAGATGAATAAGTTATTTCTATCTGTTCACTGTTAATTTCTTTTGTCTTATGATATTCGCTTTAAAATTTTCTATCATTTATATATATTTGGTTTTCATAACGTTTCTTTATATATCATTTCTGAGTATAACTGAAATGTTATCTTTCATAAGTATATATAGATGGTATACAATGATGAATGCAATATGCTAATACAACTCTGTTTAATTTCTTAAACAGAGTTATCTTTATTTGTTGCTGCACGTTTCAATTTAAATGATAATACATTTTTATGGTTATTGTTAAATTGGAATAATCTTAAGTTGTATTCACATATAATTGCCCGAGTTAGTGTTAGAATTTCTTTATCAGTATTTAGTTTAAATTAGATAGTTTTATTTCAGTCAATTTAGTCCCATTTCCACTCATCCAAATCAACCCATCACCAACCCATTAGTTATAAGGAAACTGGTCCTTTAAATCCAGTCGGAGCCACCATACCAAACAGAAAAGGAGTTGTCCTAAGGTCCCGACTGGGTGGTTTTCCCCAATGTTTGAAGCAGAGATTTTCAGGCTTCAACAAGTCCATATAGAGCCTTCTTTAGTGTGCATACATAGTCTTCTTTGTCTATTAATGAGAATCCTTTTGGTTGTTCCATGTAGACTTCTTTTTCTAGATCTCCATTTAGAAATGCAGATCTCACATCCATTTGATATGCCGTGAAGTCTTGGTAGCATGCAAAGGCCAGAAACATTCTGATGGCTTGCATTCTGGCTATAGGGAAAAATGTTTCATGGTAATCAAGCCCTTCGATTTGTGAATATCCTTTACAGAAAAGTCTGGATTTATTCCTAATTACCTGTCCTTCCTCATTCATTTTATTTTTCAATACCCATTTTGAGCCTATGAAATTTTTCTCAGTGGGTCTAGGAACTAGTTCCCAGGTATTGTTCTTCTCAATTTGGTCCAATTCTTCATTCATAGCATTCACCCAAGACTTCTCCTTGCTGGCTTCTTTAAATTCCTTTGGCTCTATTTGTGATAACATGGCTATGTATACCTCTTCTGTCTATTCAGTTAGCTGCCTTCTTGTCTAGACCCCTACTCTCTTGTCTCCAATGATCTGATGTTTTGGAAGGTTCTTCTGAGTGTATTTTGATGGGGCTTTTGATCTTAGTTCACCATCTTATGTTGTCTTGCTTGTTTCATCATCATCTTGGTTTTCTTCTTCATGGTTGTATGATGGACTGCTGTAGTCTATATCTCTTGTATTGTTTGGAAGTTCTTCATCAAATCTCACGTCAATTATTTCTACTATTTTTCAAAGAGTCTTTTTTTAGCACGTGTACCCTTTAATTTTGGAAGCATATCCTAGAAATATCCCTTCATCTGCTCTTGCATCAAATTTCCCAAGATTTTCATCATTATTATTTATGTAACACTTGCTTCCAAAGTTTCTAAAATGTTTCATTGAAGCTGGTTTCCCATGCCATAGTTCATAGGGAGTCTTGTCACTGCTTGGCCTTAAGTGAGCTTTGTTAACGATATGCATGGTTGTGTGTACTTCTTCTGCTCAGAAGGTTTGAGGAATATTACTCTCTTGCATCATGGCTCTAGCAATTTGTTGTACACATCTATTCTGTCTTTCTACTACTCCTTTCTGCCGAGGTCTCCCTGCAATAGTAAATTGTTTCTTTATGCCATGTTCATTGCATAGATCTGCAAAGCCATAATCTGTGAATTCACCTCCTCTGTCCGATATGATGAATTTTAGCTCGCATCCTGTCTAATTTTCTGCTAAAGCTTTGAATATTTTGAATTTTTCCAAAGATTCCAATTTATTCTTGAGAAATATAACCTATGTCATTCTAGAGAAATCATCTATTATCAACATGAAGTAGGATTCTCCACTTGGTGTTTTAGTTCTTGCATGTCCACACAGGTCCATGTGCACAAGCTGGAGTGTTATTCTTGTTGAAAACTCATCTTTGGCCTTAAATGTTGTGCAGGTCTGTTTTCCTAATTGACAAGATTTGCATATGGTATTAGAAGGCCTTCTTATTACTGGCATCTCTCTGACAACTTTCTTCTTGCTTAGTTTGATGATGTGATCGAAGCTGAGATGTCCCAACCTTTTATGCCATAGCCATGACTCCTCAAGTTTGCTAAGATGACATGCTTCATCTTCCTCTTTCACAATGTAAACATTACTCTCTCTTCGAACTCCTTTGGGTAGAGTCTTACCTGTGGTGCTTGATCTAACTTCACAATCTTGTGATCTAAAAATAACCTCACAACCTTTATCACACATTTGACTGACACTCAGAAAATTTTCTTTCAGCCCATCTACAAATAGTACATCTTGGGCCTTTTCTCTGGCATTATCTAGGCTGACTAAGCCTTTTCCTTTTATTTTTTCTGATTTATCATTGCCAAAAGTAACATTCCCAGATTTTTTTTCATCAGAATTTATGAACTTGCTTCTGTCTCCAGTCATGTGTTTTGAGCAGCCACTCTCCAAATACCACTGGCTTTTCATGTCTTGAGCAGTTAGAACCAAGTCACATTTATTCACCTTCTTTATCCACTGTAAGCACCCTTTTTTTTGGTATTTTTTGTGAGATGATGAACTACATCTTCTGAGAGGACATTTGGAAGGCATATGTCCAACTTCATTACATACACAACATCTTATCATAATTTTTGCAGAATTGTGAGTATGAACAAAATTTCTTTGATTCATAAACCTCGTTGAGGTGTTGAACATCAATATTTGTCCATACTTTCTACACTCAATGATTTTATGGCCAAATTCCTTACAATAAAAATACTAACCATAGAAACTATTTTCATACCTGCTGTAAGGTTGTCTTCTCCATTTGTTTTCTTGAGACAACCTCTTCACTGTTTGCATCTTTGGCTGGTTTGAATTACTCCTCCTTTCATGACAGTATGCAGCAATGTGTCCCAGCTTGTGGTAGACATAACAAGTGGCGTTATTCATAGGAGGGAAGAATCTCCTTTGATGGCTTCCAAATTTGACATACTAAGGGGTATATGATCCTTTTTCTCTTGGCTTAGTATCTATTGCATTCTTTATTACTGGAGGTTTCTTCTGATCTATGTTTTCCTCATTATATGTTTCTTCTTTTGTAGGAATTGTTTGAGTTGCTTCATCGACATTTTCTGCTTTTACAAAAATAATATTTTTGTTTTCCTTTTCTTTGCTTTTACTTGATTCTCCTTCATAGCTTAGTCCATTTTTTATAAGAGGAGATCTTTGAGCATCCAGAATTTCGTTCAACTTACTAGATCTTGTTGTTTGAGAGGAATTTTTAGACACTTTCCTCTGAGCATTTTCCAATTTTTTCCTCAGACATACTACTTCTTCTTCCAGATTCTCTTTTTCTGGAGTTTTATCCTTGATTTGCTGAAGTAACATGTCTTCTATCTTCTTGGCTTCTTCAAGCTCTACCTTCAGCTGCATGAGGTGTTGGAAATATGATGCAGAGTGTTGTCCTTGATGGCAACCCACTTGATGAATATGATGGCAACCTACTTAATGAAGTTGTTCTTTATGCTTGATGAGTTTATTAATGATGTAAATCTAATGTTCTACAAGTAGCTCAAAAGTACCAGAGAAAGAAATATCAGTGAGGGCCAGAACAATGATGAAAAGTGTTTGACACAAAGCATACGCGGGTTTGTTTAGGAGAAGTGGCGTATGCACGCAGAAAAGTACGTGCCAAGTCGCGTATGCTCAAATGCACTCTAAATTTGTAAAACCAGGGGTTACTACCATGGTATTGACCCATTGTATTGAGCACTGGATTTTCTATTTGATCCCGTCTAGGAATACCATCAGAAGTGGTATGGTTTTGGCTCATGGTATTGACAAAGGTTAAATCTATATAAGGAGAAGAAAATCATTGTGAAAAGGGGGTATGACGTCTGGGTTTTAATGAATACTTCTCTTTGAAGTATATCTGTATGGAATGGGTAACAGTTGAATGATAGATCTGATTTCATAATGCACCAGTGAAGAAAATGATGAAGAGGGATCTCTAGATCTGAAATATCTTCTAGATCTGTTTATGGAATGTTTAGATCTGATATGAGGTGAACATGTTTCTGAAGTGAAGGGTAAAACCTGAGCTATGCATCTATTCTGAATAATTGTGCTGACCTAAAATGTGTGAAGATATATACGCAAGTTTGTAACAGAGTAAGCACGTATATACATGGGTTGGATTAAGAGAAAGCGCGTATGGGTTGTGAAATTAGTTCTGTAATATGTGCATATGTATATGCGGGTTTATATACATGAAAGCGCGTATATACGCCGGATCAGTGAAAGGAAAGCGCGTATGAAAACTAGGATTTGCTGAAGTATGTGGTATGAAATGTCTAATCTGTTCTGCTGTATTACTGCTATCTGTCTATGATGTATTCATACAGATCTGGGTTTTCTGAATATTGATTATGTTGTTGACTATGTTGAGAAAATATCAAGTTGTTGATTGATTGGTTGATGATTCATTGAATGAATTAATAAGGGTATAAGTTTCAGTTTGATGTATGATTGAGCTTAAATGTGTGGAGTGGGTCCAGTTTGAAAATATGATGAAAAGTGGCCTGAAAGTTGTGATCTATTGAAGCCATTGGATCTAGTATGAAAATTGATGAAACGTGGTCCATGGTGGTGCTGAGGGTTGTAGCCTTTAGACAAGGGGTCGTAGCTCCTTTCCAGGTGAGGCTGGTAAACGAGAGTAGAGGGTTGTAGCTCCCTTCCAGGAGAGGCTGGTAAATGAGAGCATGGGGTCGTAGCTCCCTTCCAAGAGAGGCTGGTAAACGAGAGGAGGGGGTTGTAGCTCCCTTCCAGGAGAGGCTGGTAAATGAGAGAAGGTTGTAGCCTTCTGTAGGTGGGTGCCTGCGTGCTGGTATAAGTCTGCGCCAGTACATGGTTGTAACATGTTTTCTTTATATAATAAATATTGAAGACTGAGACGACGAAAACGATGGTTTTCTCCCAACTTGGGTTTCCACCTTAAATCCTGGTGTTCTTGTGTGATGCTTATGTGTGATGGTTTATTCTATTATTAATACACATGCTTACTATTATCTAATCATTAGAAGAATGAATGTTACATAGATCTAAGTAAGGAATTGATGGCATAATAAGATCTTTGTATATACGCGAGTTTTGTGAAGGATATCCACGTGTATACGCTAGTTAGCTTCAGCAAAGTAGCGTATGGGTTTTTAGAGAATGAAAAATTAAAAGTTTGAGTAAGTCCTAAATACTGATTCACCCCCCCCCCCCCCCCCCCCCCTCTCAGTATTTTTCCCAACAATTGGTATCAGAGCAGGTCCTTCTACAGAAGCTTGATCGCTTGAAGGAGATCCGTCGAAATGGGAAGTCATGAAGGGGTAATGTCTATAAGGCCACCTCTATTCAATGGAAATAATCTGTTGTTCTGGAAGATACGAACAAAAGCATATCTGCAAAGTCTTGGTGCAGAAGTATGGGCAATCGTGGAAGGAGGTTATCAATATCCGGCAAGTATTCCTACTGATGCAGCAGAAAGGAAGAAATATGAAACCAATGCCAAAGCAGTCAATGTCTTATTAGGAAGCATGTCTGAACCAGAATTTTCTAAAGTGATGCAACTAAATTCAGCAAAAGAAATATGGGACAAAATCATTCTGAGCTATGAAGGAGATACAAAGGTAAAAAGTGCAAAACTCCATACTCTCAGAATTGAATATGAAAATTTAAGGATGCATAGTGATGAGAGTATTGCCAGTTTATTTTTACGTCTATATTATATTGTAAATCGTATGAGAAGTTTGGGTGAAACCATAACCGATACTACTCTGGTGGAAAAATTCTTAAGATCTTTAACTTCAAAATTTGAGTCAAAAGTATCAGCTATTAAAGAAAGGCAAGATCTGCAAACTCTTACTATTGTTCAACTACATGGTATTCTGACTGCTTATGAAATGAGACAAGGAGGTCCCTCTCAAATCAAAGAAGATTATTTTAAGGCGTGTGCGAAAGGAAAAGAAAAGGAAGTTGTCAAGGAATCAAATTACATATCAGAAGAAGAAGAAACAAATTTTGTAAGGAGACTCCAACCAGGTACTGGAATATTCAAAGGTAAGCTACCCTTCAAGTGTTTTACTTGTGGGAGAGTTGGTCATTATGCTGCTAAATGTCCTTATGAAAAAAATCATGATAAATGGAAACAATTTGAAAAGAGAAAGAGTTATTACACAAATGAAGATAATGATGAGGATGAAGAAGATTCTAACCAAGACCTACAAGTGCTCATGGCAAGGAAGCAAAAGAAGAAGGCTACTCAAAATGAGATACCTCAGAAAACATGTGCATCAGAAAATGAAGAAGAGGAAACAGGTATTGATTGTTGTTCTTGTGATTCAACTTCTTGTGCATGAAATGGTAAAGATAGTGAAAGTAACAGTATAAGTCTAGAAGCAAATCTCAAGATGAATGATGAAAGCAATGATTGGAATCAATTTCATAAGAGAGAATCTATCTACAAAGATATGATCTCTAGAATGAATGATCAGAAAGAAATTCTGAATGGACAGATAGACAAGTATCAAAATTTGTATGTTTATGCAACCAATCAAAGTGAAATACTTGAAGCAGAAATCATCTCTCTGAAAGAAGATATGGAAAAATCAAATAAGAAGAATGAAGAACCCCTACCATTTGAAAAGGAAGGACTTGAAGCAGAAATCATCTCTCTCAAAGAAGATCTGGAAAAATCAAATAAGAAGAATGAAGAACTTCTACAAACATGTGAAGAACAAGAAAATTGGTTGAAGTAAGAAATTTTAAAATTAAATGATCAAGTAGAAGAAGGAAAAAGGGTCAAAGAAAGCATGATGAAGCAATGCCAAATATTGGAGGTTGAGGTAAACATTCTCAAAGTTAAATTAGAAGAAAAGGATAAATTCTTGCGGTTTCAAGATAGTACTAAGATTCTGAACAATATTCTTAGTAATCAAAGGTCTCCTACTATTAAACATGGTATTGGTTTTCATGAAACTGTTAAAGGAGAATCTAGTTCACAAGGAAGTGATAAAGATTCAAAGGATGTCAATGCAAAACCTAAAGAGTTGAAAGAAACAAGAAGTCAGCCGACAATCATGAACACTCAAAGGAAATCATTCAATGTTGAATGCTTTAAATGTCATAATTATGGGCATGTTGCAGCCAATTGTAGAAGCAGATTTTTTCATTCACAAACAAATAGATTCTACATAGAAAGGTACTCTGGTTTCTTCAAGGGATATTGTTTTTCATGCAACAAGTATGGTCATAAAGCAACTGATTGCAATAGAAGGAAGAATAGAACAACACATTATGATCCTTATGCTTACTTTTCTGGTCACATAAGATGCTATACTTGTAACAAGTATGGACATGTAGAAAAAGAATGCAGGATGAATAGATATGAGAAATTGGAGAACTTCCAGCACACAATAAGAATTTTCAAGCAAAGCTGGAAAAAGAAGGAGGACCGGTCAGAAATGTAGGGAATATTGACCCTCCTACAGTCATCCGCTTCTAAAGCCTACTTCTCATAATGGCTGCGGAATAATGTGAGATACATTATAGATATTAGTAATGTATCATCACAAAGGGAGAAATGTATGATGATTCTTATGGTTGATTTGGTAATTCTAGTTATGTTTATTTCTGACAGTGCATCTGATGTGAAGAAGACAGGTATAGGTGTTACAAATTCATGGGGAGAAGGAGTGTGAAATTTTCAGTATTTCACTTTCCATATGCGGGTTTAATAAAGTAAAGTCATCTATACACGCGAGTTCCAGTGGACATAGACGCGTATGAATTTATGATAAGAAAATTAGTATGACAGCTGAAGATCAGGAACACAGGTTCAGGGGGAGCATCAGTCTGACTATTAATGATTGCATTATTCACATTATATCTGCTTATGTCTCAGTTATAAATGATGATGAAATGATACATGATTTATTATGATGAGTTTATGGATGAGCCCTATTTGCTTTTTGCTGAAGAGTATTCCTTTCTTTCACACATGAATGAGATGGAAGCCTTATGATTCAAAGATACAGAAAGATCATGTAGAAATTGTTGCTGATGACTTGCTATTGAAAGTATTCAGGTTGCACAAGCTAAGGAGGAGCCTTGGTCATATGGAAAGGATGCGTGGATGCACATTTTTAGGAGGAGCATTAGCCTTGCTGAGTATAATGCATTGTTGGCATTATGATGGTTCTAAAATATGATCTCTCTCTTGAGGTCTTGCTGGTATTGGTGATAAAAAGTCATATTTGTAATTTGATAAAAAGGTCATGTTGAGACCTATGATTTAAAATTGTAATATTTAGTCATGTAAGGACTTGAGTCAAAGTGTGTAAACCCACTTGGTTGGGTACTTGAGTCAATTTTTTAAACCCACTTGGTTGGGTACTTGAGTCTCATATGTAAATCCACTTGATTGGATCTTTGATGTATGTATGAGTCCTTGGTGATAGGAAGGTCATAGAGTCATGTACGTCACTGGAAAATATGTTTGAACATTCAGCATGAACTCAGGGGGAGCATGGTAACTTCAGTATACATCAGTTCTACAACGCTCTTCTTTCTACATGAGGGGAAAAACCTTGTGTTGGTTTTGATCCGCCCTTTTCCCTTGATGTCAAAGGGGGAGAGTGACATGGTGTTTGAATAAGGGAAGAATATCATTATGCTTAATGTATCTATCTATTGTGGTGATCAAACACAATCGTGGTTTCCATCAAGTCCAAAGGGGGAGATTGTTGGCAATATGATGCAAAGTGTTGTCCTTGATGGCAACCCACTTGAGGAAGATGATGGCAACCTACTTAATGAAGTTGTTCTTGATGGTTGATGAGTTTATTAATGATGTAAATCTGATGTTCTACAAGTAGCTCATAAGTACCAGAGAAAGAAATATCAGTAAGGCCCATAACAATGATGAAAAGTGTGTGACACAAAGCATACGCGGGTTTGTTTAGGAGAAGTAGCGTATGCATGGGGAAAAGTGCGTGCCAAGTTGCGTATGCTCAAATGCGCTCTAAATTTGTAAAACCAGGGGTTACTACCATGGTATTGACCCATTTTATTGAGCGCTGGATTGTCTATTTGATCCCGTCCAGGAATACCATCGGAAGTGGTATGGTTTTGGCTCATGGTATTGAAAAAGGTTAAATCTATATAAGGAGAAGAAAATCATTGTGCAAAGGGGGTAAGATGTCTAGGTTTTAATGAATACTTCTCTTTGAAGTATATATGTATGGAATGGGTAATAGTTGAATGATAGATCTGATTTCATAATGCACCAGTGAAGAAAATGATGAAGAGGGATCTCTAGATCTAAAATGTATTTGTATCTTCTAGATCTTTTTATGGAATGTTTAGATCTAAGATGAGGCGAACATGTTTCTGAAGTGAAGGGCAAAATCTGAGCTATGCATATATTCTGAAGAATTTTGCTGACCTAAAATGTCTGAATATATATACGCAAGTTTGTAACAAAGTAAGCGTGTATATACGCGGGTTGGATTAAGAAAAAGTGCGTATGGGTTGTGAAATTAGTTTTGTAATATGTGCAGATGTATACGCGGGTTTATATACATGAAAGCGCGTATATACGCCAAATCAGTGAAAGGAAAGTGCGTATGAAAACTAGGGTTTGCTGAAGTATGTGGTATGAAATGTCTGATTTGTTCTACTGTATTACTCTATCTGTCTATGGCGTATTCATATAGATCTGGGTTTTCTAAATATTGATTATGTTGCTGACTATGTTGAGAAAAGATCAAGTTGTTGATTGATTGGTTAATGATTCATTGAATGAATTGATAAGGGTATAAGTTTCAGTTTGATGTATGATTGAGCTCAAATGTGTGGAGTGGGTCTAGTCTGAGAATATGATAAAAGTGGCCTGCAAGTTGTGATCTATTGAAGCTATTGGATCTAGTATGAAAATTGATGAAACGTGGTCCATGGTGGTGCTGAGGGTTATAGGCTTCAGACAGGGGGTCGTAGCTCCCTTCCAGGTGAGGCTGGTAAACGAGAGCAGGGGGTTGTAGCTCCCTTCCAGGAGAGGCTGGTAAACGAGAGTAGGGGGTCATAGCTCCCTTCCAGGAGAGGCTGGTAAATGAGAGTAGGGGGATGTGGCTCCTTTCCAGGAGAGGCTGGTAAACGAGAGAAGGTTGTAGCCTTCTGCATGTGGGTGCTTGCGTGCTGGTATGAGTTTGCGCTAGTACATGGTTGTAGCATGTTTTATTTATATAATAAATATTGAAGACTGAGACGACGACAATGGTGGTTTTCTCCCGACTTGGGTTTCCACCTTAAATCTTGGTGTTCTTGTGTGATGCTTATGTGTGATGGTTTATTTTGTTATTACTGCACATGCTTACTGTTATCTAATCGTCAGAAGAATGAATGTTACATAGATCTAAGTAAAGAATTAATGGCATAGTAAGATCTATGTATGTACGCGAGTTTTATGAAGGATATCCATGTGTATACGCTAGTTGGCTTCAGCAAAGTACCGTATGGGTTTTTAGATAATGAAAAAGTAAAAGTTTGAGTAAGTCCTAAATACTGATTCAACCCCCCCCCCTCTCATTATTTTTCCCAACATGAGGACTTCCAAATTTTTCTCTTCTCTTACATACTTGAGGAGAGTGTCCTTTTGTTTTCTGCATTTAAGTTTGAGTCTTTCAATCTCCCCCATGGCACTTCTTAGCTCCCCCTCAAGGTAAACTTTGCCTTCTTCTTCATCTTCTAGTAGGAGTCCTTCAAGTTTTTCTATGGCCATGAGTAAAAATTTAGCAGTTCCTTCTTCATTTGAAGGTTCATCTGAGTCTTCAGATGCATTGTCGTATTGTTCAGCATATAAGGATTTTTGGCTGAACTTATTTCCTTTCTGCCAGTTGTTTGATGTATTTTTCTTTGATTCTTGAGCCTGATTCCTTACTTTATTGTGAGGAAACTTAGCAGCATAGTGTCCAACTCTTCCAAAGTTAAATAATTTGAAAGGAACTTTACCTTTGTACTTACCTAAGCCTCTATCGAGTTTCTTGACAAATTTAGCCTCTTCTTCATCAGAGCAAGAGCATATGTCTTCCTTTTCTTCTTTCTTATTTTCTGTTTTAAAGGTTGCCTCCCTCGTGCTTGGCTTCTTCTGTGGGAGTTTCATCTCATAGGCTGTTGGATTTCCAAGTAACTGGTTCATAGTCAAGGTCTTCCAATCAGCTATTTCTTCTATTGCAGACACCTTGGGATTAAACCTGGATGTAAGAGATCTTGGAATTTTTTTCACAATTATACTTTCTGGTATGGTTTCTCCTAGAGCTTTCATATTGTTAACAATTTCTGCAACTCTTAAGAATAAGTTGCCAACATCTTCATCATCATTCATTTTTAAATTTTCAAACTGAGCTCTATATACTTCAACTTTGGTTGTCTTTAACTTTTTATTTTCCTCATGTATGTTCTCAAGAGTATCCCACATATCTTTGGTAGTATTACTGTGCATTATTTTGATAAATTCGACCTCAAAAATTCCACTTAGGATTGCATTCATGGCCTCTGCATTTGCAACAAATTCTTGTTTAGCTTCTCTCTCTAATTCAGTTGCCTTTGGGGCATATCCAAATTCTACAGCAGCACATACCTCTATTCCTAGAGACATTATGTATGCTCTCATTCTGATTTTCCAGGAGGCATAGTTAGCACCAGTGAAGAAAGGGGTTTTATTGGTTGAGCTTCCTTCTTGAATAGCCATACTGGGGGACTAGGATCTCCTTTCAGTGGTTAAAATGGTACAAAAGGAAACAAGCTCTGATACCAATTATTGAATTCTCAATTAAACTAAGAGGCGGGGTGAGGGGGGGGAGGGGGGGGGTGAATTAGTTTAACACATACAGATCTTTTTACATTTTTCATCAGCTTATTTATAGCTTACTTTTATAACCAACCTTAGTATATGAATAGTATTAGTATGTTGCCGTACTTATTAAATTAATGTGACATCAAACTTATTATGAGAGCAGCAAACATAAAGCAGAATTGGTAAATCATCTCAACACACAAGAAACATAGATAGAGACAACATATATAAGTGGAAACCCATAAAGGGAGAAAACCACATCTTATTATTGTTTTGATGCAAAGCTAAGATCCAACTCCCTCTCACCACTGATTTTCTGCAGACACCAACCTACAGGAGGCTCCTACCTCAATTGTGCAAGCTACAACTTGCAAGGAAGCTCCAACTCCCATCAATTTTCTGCAGGAACCAACCTACAGGAGGCTCCTACCTCAATTAGCTACAACTGACATCTATCAAGCTACAACTTGATAGGGAAGCTCCAACATCCTCAATTTATCAAAAGAATTTTTTTTTTATTTACCTCAGATATCAGCTCTGTTCTGTAGCATCTCTTTCTTCTCCTCTCTTCCTTATCTTCTTTGCCTCAATCTTCTGTACTCTGCATTCTCTATTCTTACTCTCTCTAACCTCTCTATGCATATCAAGTTGATGTTATATATATATTTCATCACATGACTGTTTGTATTCCTCAGGGAATTTGAAATGAATAGCCATACCCCTTAGTCTTCTGCCTTCTCATTTCTTTTCCAGCTCACTCAAAAAATATAACTGTAGGTACCAATTTAACATTACAGTGGGATATTTTTCCTCTTCTAGAGACTTGCCAATGCATCACAACAATATAAATAAATTTAAAAAATTTACATTCAATTACAATGAAAACTCTAGCTCACTCATTCAACCTCTTGGCTTGCTACGCATTTGTCTCTTCTTTGACTGTGTCTATCTTTTCTGTGACTTTGTTTGGATGTTTCAGCTCTGATTGATTTCCTGCTTACTTTCACATTGAAACTGCCATACGCCATACATATGTATTCACCAAATGAGCATTATCAACATTACTAGACCGTGGCTTACGTTAGACTCCTTAATCTTCACTATATCAATGTATTCAAGCTTCATGCAACTCACATGGGCATCCCTTTAATCATATGGTTCAACCATAGTATAATATTCTCACGCACACATATCAAACCACCAATTCTAACATTTGAAAGGTTCGGGCCCCACAGCTTTATAAACCCTTCTTTTATATTTTCCGATGCGATGAATTAAATCATGGTTATAAACCATTAAAAAACCCCATTACAAAATGGTCTTCAGCATATTAACAAATAAATTTTCCTGGATTTATTATTTCACATTAACCGTCATATAATAACATGTAGCTCTAACAACTATAGATGTACGGCCACAACAGTTGTTAAAACCTCTATATAACCCAACAAAAAAACTTAGCCTCGCCATATTAAACCTCGTCTTATAACATATCAGGTCTACCACAATTCACACATAACACATATAATTACGACCTCAAATAACAGTGCCTCCTCAATCAATGACTGTGGTCTTATCGTGTTCCCCTCTGGCAGATCAACGGTGGTCGCGTAGTTAGATCGCATGAAGTTTAGTCCTCCAAACATAAGTGATGAACTGGGGCCCAGTTGTTAACTTTCAGTCACATCCAACGGTATCTGTCTTATTGTGATTCAACCCTCCGATCCTATGGAAATAGCACGAGTTAGATGCATGGAATTTAGCTCGTGATGAGAGTGGTATCTCCAAACCGCTTAAGGCCACGTGTCAGCCGATGGCCTTGATCATGTTCGAATTGGGAATACTTCTTATCATAAAAAAGCGATGCGATGAAAACCATCGGGTGTTCCAAACCCACTATCATAGTTCATTCCTTTGTGGTTCTGGTTACTCCCCACTCTAGGTTCTGTTTCATTCTTTATAACATCGATTTCGATTTTTTTCTACTGTGCCATGGCTATACTTACTCCATCGCTCTGCCACCGAAGTTCTGTTCAGTTGTGCTCGAGGTTCCATTCCTTCCTTTTGTTTAACTCCACCACACCATTAATGCTCCATTCCATCAATTCTATTATCGATTTCATATTCACACTGTCCCTAAGTTGCTCGCTAAGCCAGTCACACAAATCACACAGACTTCAAATTCTTCTTTCAATCCTGGTCTAAGGTTACTACTAGTCGGTTAACTCCTTCAATTACAGAGAATCATATGACAGATAAAACCCTCACTTCTTTCTTCTAACCGATTAATCAACAGATACAATATTGACATTATTTAATATCGATTCCTCTCCTCAGAGCTTAGTCTAGAGCGTAGTATGTACTTGTCGACCCAAGTATATTATTACTGAATTAAAGCAAATAGGGCACATCTCGCAGAACCACCATTTCAGTCTTTGACACCGTGTTCACAACTTAACCATAGAACTCAAATATTCCTCATAAAAGTCTTTATCACAGGGTTTTTCCCAACAAAATTCCATCCATTTTCAGAGCATACTTTTTTCATAAAATTGTATTTACTTACAGAATCTCTATCTCTGGCCTAACCTTTCAACAATCAAGTGTTTAATACCTCCCAGTATTCCACTTTACATGTTCAGGCGCTTTTAGACTTCAATCAAAATCTATGTATTAAACTCCTTCAGGGTCTTTCAACTTCACTGCTCTGTCTCTAATTCCTCTGTTGCTGCTTCAATTTCTCTATTTCATCTGCTGCCTCTGCTACTACTCTGTCTCTCCAGCTCTTTTTCTGTCTCCTTTTCCTTTATTTTGCTATCTATTTTTTCTTTCCTGTATCTGTAAATATACTCTCCCTCTATTCTTCTCTGTTGTCTTCTCCTTTATTTCTATTTCCTGTCCTTTTCTTGTCTTTTCCTCTGCTGCCTCCTTTTCTATCAATGACAACATTTTCAACAACAAGATTATGAGATATACATCAAGGAGGAGGATTAGGAGGAAACAAGTGAGGTGTAACAAATAGAGCATCTTTTTCATGCATATGGTAGTCGATGTGCTGCACCAGAATCTCTAGGTCACTGACATGGTCATTGGTGCGTCGATGTTGATGCCAAAAACTTTCCAAGGACTCTAATGTCTCGTTCTAAATATTGTGGAGATCATTCACGTAGGCTACGATTTCATTACTATCCTCATATCATTTCTCCCTCAAAGTTTTTATATTGAGTTGAATATTGTGCAATTGAGATGCTACCCATTCTAGGGTACTCAAAGCTTCAACATGGCCTCGAGAGTGGTTGGGGACAAAGCCATGTTCGCTACGGAGTGGTGGCCCTGAGTTAACGTAGAGTCAAAAATAGGCTTCCCTGGCCACTTCCTTTCCTCTATGTAATGAACTACTCCTCCCCTTCTCAGACTTGACGAGACAAATAATTTAAACCACTGCCCCAAGCTGCTCCGACACTGAGAATTACCGACCTTCCTGAAATATACATGACATGAAATTGAAACTAAAATGTTGAAAGAAAACATGTGTTATGAGATGCAAGCCTTTCGACAATTCAATACAGATATAGGCACGTGTAGAGTCCCAAAAAATAGTTATAATTCCACTCTTAGCACACACGATGGATGGCACGCCCAAGGCCTCAATGTCCTCCAGGCTCCTCAAGCACGAACACCAAAAGTGGATGATGCTCTCCCCTTAGAACTATGAGAACCACACAATTTCCACATACTAGAGATAGAGGCATGTGTCAGCAAGCGTAAACTCCCCACTCAGCCCGTGCCTACCACATGAGGAAACACATGAGGTGCAACAAAGAGAGAAATTATTTCATGCATATGGTAGTCGATGTGCTCCACCCGAATTTTTAGGGAACTTAGATGGTCGTTGGGGCATCAATGTTGACATTGAAGGATTCCAAGGAGTGGAACGTCTCATTCTGCATATGCTGGAGATCATTGATGTAGGCTACCAGTTCATCCCTATCCTTGTACTGATACTCCCTCAAGCTATCTATATTGATTTGAATATCTACAATTGAGCCGCTATCATTTCCAGGATAATGAGAGCTTCAACATGGCCTAGAGAGTGGGCTAGGGACAAAGCCATGTTTGTTGTAGACTGGTGGATCTGAGTTGATGTAGAGTCAAAACTAGATTCTCCTCACGGCTGCCTTTCCTCAATGCGATGACGTACTCCTCCCCTTATGGGACGTCCTTTATGATGAGGCATACAATTTAAACCACCACCCCAAGCTTCTCCCACATTGAGAATTAGTGACCTTCCTAAGAAAATAAAAGACACAAAATTGAAACTACAATGCTGAAAGAAAACACATCTTACGAGACCCAAGCCTTTTAGCGGCTTAGTACGATATAGGCAGGAGTAGAGTCCTGATAATTAGTTATAATACCACTCTTAGGACAAACGATAGAAGGCACACTCGAAGCCTCAGATTCCTCTGGGATCCTCCAGCCCCAATAACAACAGCGGATGATGCCCTCCCCTCCAAACTGCCAAAATCACACAATTTTTGTAGACCATAGATAGAACCAGGGGTGGGCAAGAGTACACTCCCCACTCAGCCCATGCATACCATGCCCATAACCAAACAATTTTTCATTCAAGGTATGGAATTAAACCCCTAGATCCCATGGCTAAGCCTAAAACAAGGACCAAATTCTAACCCAAATTTGATAGCATGTCTTGTCCTGCATTGTTTCTCCAAGCCAAAACTTGAGGCTGGATGCCAATACACAGGGTGTTCTCTCCCAAGACTCTCTCCTCATTGTTCATCGACTGCAAAAAATCAACTTCATGTTGTGAAGCATTGATAAAATGAATGCGCGGGGAGAAGCATCGGGGTCCCAAGGGTTCATCAATGCGATTGTGTGGCATGTGAAGGCCCTCCTAGCTCCACGATCTGATGCGTCGCCAAGTGGTGAGTGGATTGGACAACCACGTCAGGGAATTTTTCTAGAATTATTATTAAAAATAAAACTACAATTACAAATCCTATATATTCTAATTTATTTTAAATTAAATTAAATTAGAATTATTATTTTATATGATAACTCTCTTTTCAAAATTTATAAAATTTCCATTTCGCAAATCTAATTTTTTCTTTATTTTTATAACAAATTTTTTTGTTATAGAGGATCAATTATTTATTTATTTGTTATAAATTGGGTCATTAAGGTCTCTTTATTACTGGACTCTTATGTGCGCTTTTTGTTAGTTTTTATAGTTGAGACCTACATCTGAATAATTCAATGATATCTATAATAGAAAAATACATAATAATATATATAAGAAAAAACCAAAAAAAAAAAATCTTTAAAAGAAAAATACATGATAAGATAATATAAGAGATTATAGGAACTTACTTTGACCCTGAGATGACAATAGATAATAAAACATGAAAATACTTGCGTCCAACATATCCTCTGTGTTTTATCTATCATATGGTAATAATAATGATAAATCGGACTTATAGACATTTCATGATACTTACAGCTTTTTTAAACTTCAGCAATTCATATAACAATATATAAACAACAAATAATTTATATAAAAATAATGCAATAAAAAACGGACAATTTAACTAATAAAACTTTTATAAACAATATACACAATCTTGAGAGAGCGTCCAGAAAGCTCAATGTTTATTTCTAAAAATGTCTAGAATTATAAAAAATATTGATTAATTATATAAGCAATGTAAAACCTAAAACAAACCAAAATTATGAAGTGAATAAAGAAAGGAAATTAAATAGCTACTGATGTAGTTTTTGACATGTATTATTGAAGTTTTTGACATGTACTATTGTTTTGTCTCAATATTTTGAGTAGTGGGAAGATAGCTTTGTACATGATTTAAATACAAGATACCTATTGGAAGGGATGGACCTCTTTGGCACGCCCTCCCACTCCTTTCTTTTTTTTTTTTTTTTGTCAAAAAATAGAAATATTTCTTATTTTCACTTTGTATTTGCTTAATTATTTCATTCTCTGACTTCTCATTTTAAGCTTTATGGGATGACGATTTACTCGAACAGTTTAAGCTCCTCAAGTCATTGAATAATGAGGATTTTCATTCGAAATTGTTATGAATTCTATTAATTACCCCTTTCTCCTAAATATAGAAGCTTTATTAGTTTAAAGGGCGATTACAATGTCTTATTTTTTTTTGCAAACCCTGAACTCAGTTTATAATGTTAATAGGCAATTTTATATCCTATTATAGTCATTTCCTATGTTGATTCTTTGTGTTAATTCTCCATGTGCTTTTAAATTTTTATTTGTTTTATGGTACTAAAGTAACAATTTATGATTGTTGATGGAGTGTGTTTCAACTATTGAATATCTCTTATAGATACTTCTTACTAGATATTACATTAGATGATTTTAATTCATTTTTATTTGTACTATGAACACTTGGTATTATTTAAGATTCATGTTACTTAGTTTAGAAAGAGTATTTATATATATGAAAAATTTCTTCTTCCGATTTTGAATTTTGTCACAATGACAATAAAATTTGATTTCCTAACTTTTCATACTTCTAATAAGTGCTTAAAATCCACATCTACTTCAGAACCCTAAAGATAAGTTCAAAGTTTAGTCTCTCAACTCAAAATACTTATTTATTTCTGAGGTATTGTGATGTGGATACTAACTGAATATTCTCATTTGGCTTGTTACAAGATATCTTTTCAAATTTCATTCAAGGTTATCTCAAGATTGTAGATATGATTTGTCTTTCAAGGTAATAACCCCTTTAACTCCTATCTTCTTTTGTAGGTGTTTACTGATATGGATATCGAGACTCCATATAAATGGATTTTGATAAACTGTTACATCTATTTTAAAATATTTTTTGATATTGAGCCTCAAGCTATGCAACTAGCTTAAGAATGTTTGATTGGTATTTAAAACTCTTAATGTTAAAAAAATGTATTAAATGACTCTAGAATATTGTTAGACACAGTCATTTTATATATTTTCGTATTTAGAATACATTGTATTCCTTTTGTGTGTCTAGGATTCCTCAACCCATAAACTTACAAGGTTAATGTAGTTATTTCAGACAAGCAATTTCAATATGCTATCATGATATGTGACATATTCTCTCTGACTTTTATTTCGTTATGGATTATTTTTCATTATTCCTCAACCATGAGTATGTAGGAATATTCTTTTGAACTAATTATGTACCCCTTTGTTTTAACAATAATTAATTCCCTTAAGCTTAATTCCTTAATTCTTCTTAGTAATTCCTTTCTTCAAGACAATTAGCCAAAGAAAAATCTCAAAATTATTTCAGTAGGATTTGGGTTTTAGGATACCTAGACCAATAAGTCATGTAACTACTCCCTGAGAGTTTTGTACATAACAGATTAGCAATGCATGTATTAGGAAGTTAATGCAATGGTTATTTCTTTGTAAGATATTACAAGGTTTCTAAACCTATTTAAATATTTATATTTAATTATATTATAACTTGTAATTAAATCATCTACAAAATTAAGTTTTCACTATGCCATATATTAAAAGAGAACAACAAGACATGTCATAATTACACTTATTTTTAAGAATACACACACACAGCTATATATATATATATATATATATATATATATATATATATATATATATATATATATATACATGCCTAGCTATTTTATTTCCTTTCTCTATTTACTAAGTATTTTGTTCTTTGTTCATTTTTTATTTAAACAAACAGATTTTAAACAATCATTGCTTAATACATGCATTTTTTATTAGTTTTCTAGTACAAAATCACATGCATTGGTTACAATTATTGAGTGTTTGTCACTACACACTAGATTCATTTCCTTCCATGTTATCTATATATTTTTTTCATTAATCGTTTTAATAAAATCATTTTGATACTAACTATGAATGATAGAAACATAACTACAATAATTTTTTTTACTTATTTGGATACTATTTAACACTTGGAAATAATGTAGAGAAAAACACATTCCCTCTAGCCGAGGAAATTCAAACCTAGTAATTCCTATTGAGCTTCGGTATTCTCTTTAATTAACTACTTGTTTTAATTTTATTGTTATTATTACTCCTCTCCACACTTTATTTATAATTCCCTTTCTTTTAAATGTATTTTATTTCTTTTCTATACTATGATTTTTACAGGAGTCACTTACCTACCATCAATCATGCATTGCTCTCAATTTTTTCATTTTCTGCCTTTCTTTACCTTGCATAACACCTCTATCTAGTTACATAATATCTTGGTGGAAATTATTCCTCCTTGAATCTTGGGGAATTATGGGAGGTTACAGCTCAACTTACACCTTCTTCCCCACTACCTTTGATTCCAACCACCTAGAAAAATTAGAAACCAAACTAACCCAAATACTCACATCCTAGTTGCCACTATATGTCTAAGAAAAAAAAATTGCACTTATATTTATATATAAATATTTACACATGTCCTTCAAGCATTTCAAATTTAGTCTTGATGTTAGGGCTAGTGTATCAAAAATAAATATTTAAAATTGAAAATAAAACCATAGAGTCATGTGAAAGTAATTGAAATAGGGATATCACAACAACATTGGATCTCAAGTGTAAGGAAAAATTAATATAACATGATTTAGTGTCAAAAGGAAGGGCACATATAATCCTTACTGATTCTAAAGGAAGCAAGTATTTGGCTACAATCACATGGTAATTGATTTTAGCCTCGGTACAAAGGGGTTGATATGTTTATTATTGGGAAATATTGTGAATTGTTGTGATACTCTCATAAAGTTTTGCAGTTGCATTATGTCCTTGTGTTGTAGCACTTTGCAGTTTTTAGTTAAATGTTAGAATATCCACATTGTTGAATGAGGGATAAAAAAAAACATGGTGTTTGACTGGGAATAGAATAAGTGTGGGCCATTGTCGTCATCATGATGATAGTTGAAATAATGAACAATATGCAATAGTATTCCACTATCAAAAATGTAAGGGATGAACCTCCTCCCTAATTACATTGAGATTATTACAACACCATTGTTCGAAAACTCACCCATTAGGATTTAGGAAATGGTTTTATAGTCATTGGTCACAAAAATTAGACATTAGGGACTATGCTTTAGCTTATATATATTAAATTTAAAATATACTTTCATACTCCTATTGCATATTTATGTTATTGTGCCTAGTATTCCGATGTTTGACCTTATTCATGATAACTTGTTGATTTTAAATTGCTAAAACTATTTTCATTTCATATTATCTTAAGGAAATATGGTGATTTATAAAAAACATCAATGTTGAAAAGTCTTTTTAATACAAAATTTCCAAACTCAAACAAATATATGTTAAGAGCTCTATATGTTCTATCATGATTCATTGACCTAAATATATGTTGTAAATGATTTAGGGTTTACATTGGATACCATCCTAGAAATGATTGGGTAAGCTCATGAGAACTCCCTTAAGGTATGTTACATAACATAAAATTTGAGCCTAAGTGAAATTTTTCTCTTATGGATATAACAATCACATGAAGATATGCTATTTTGCATGAAACATGAATGAGGGTAGAACCCACCTAGCTAGATATCTATATAGTCGGAAATATACCTAGCACCTGCTTGGATAGATTAAACATTCATGTCATTAATGGAATACATCACATCACCCTTCTATCACCACCCATTAATGTCACTTTTTCGCATTGAAAAAATAATAAATTATGTTATTTAATAATAACATTCAAATATTTTTTTCATTCTTAACGCTAAAGTATCTTTCTAAATAATATGTTTTTGGTCCAACTATTCTAGCTTAGTTGAATATAGACGCCATGAATTATTAATAATATTATAAAATGAATTATACACTTTCTATTGATATTTGTGGATTTCAAATTATGTATTAAGCATGTAATATTATGAAACAACATCTTAGTTATAGTTAAATATAGAAGAGGTCTATTACTCGTTGTAATGGAAAAAAATTCACGAGAGGTACTACGTCTTGATGTAAATATATTATTGAGAGGCACTACGTCATGATGTAAATATATTATTGAATTAATAAATAAAGTATATTTCAAGAAATAAGTGGGGAATTCAGGTTAACACATGTAACCCTGAATACACACACAACATGTCACTGTAGACGAGAACTAATCTGATTGGGATAGATTAAACTAAAGTGTGAGTTAAAAAAAATTTCTATAGCATAATTATCCACCGAGATTTCAGATCTGATTGGGATAGATTAAACTAAAGTGTGAGTTAAAAAAAAAAATCTATAGCATAATTATCCACCGAGATTTCAGATCTAATTGGGATATATTAAACTAAAGTGTGAGTTAAAAAAAATTCTATAGCATAATTATCCACCGAGATTTCAGATAACCGTGAAGTTTCATGATGAGAAATTATAATATGTAAATTAATGAATCAATGTAGGAAATTCAATGGGCATATTTCCCATATTAGTCATGCATAACAGTAATACACATTATTATATATACAAAAGTGACGGGGACCACATATGAAATAAACTGTATAGAGTATTAATGGACTTTTAAAGAAATAACTAGGAATATGTAGGACAGTGAATGATGTTTATCTTTTCATATTCATTAGAAGGATAGAAAACAGACTCGGTACTCAACATAAATTTCATTTATACTTAAATAAAGAAGAGATATATTATTAGCGATAATGGGAAAAAATCATGACAAGTAAAATCATGAAAGGTACTACGTCATGATGTAAATATATTATTGAATTAATAAGTAAAGTACCTTTCCAGAAATAAGTCATAGAAGGGAATTCAGGTGAACACATGTAACCCTAAATACACACATAACATGCCATTGTAGAAAAGAACTAATCATATTGTGAAGACTAAACTAAAGTGTGAGTTAAACCAAATTCTATATCAAAATTATCCATCTAGATTTCTGATAACCGTGAAGGCTCATGATAAACAATTATAATATGTAAATTAATGAATCAATGTAAGAAATTCAATGGTCGTATTACCCATATTCATCATGCATAATAGTAATACACATTATTATATATATAAAAGTGACGGTGATGACATATAAAATAAATTGGATAGAGTATTAATGGACTTTTAAAGAAAGGAGTAAGGAATAGTTAGGAGAATGAATGCTTCTTATATTGTCATATTCATTAGAAAGGATAGAAAACAAAATTGATAGTCAACATAAAATTTTTAGTAAGGCTAAAACTAAAAAAAAAATGGTGGATAACCACTTGAATGAGGAAACCATAAGCTAAGTTGTGTGCTGAGAAAAATCAGATTGCTATCAGAAATAAAGGCGAGACGTAAGACTTGGCTCAAACGACCAAATCGATATCGGGACCAGGATGCCTGCACTGAAACCAAATTTTTTTAAAACCATAAATCCAAGAAGAATATATATATATATATATATATATATATATATATATATATATATATATATATATAATTGAAAATACAGGAAAAAATTTACTTAATGTGATATGCACTGAAGAACCAACAAACTGAAAGAAAGAGTATGTGAACATGAAGTCACCCTCGATGGGTGCTTGGGCCGAAAGCGAAAGCCACAATTTCATCATTTTAGATGTGAAAGTGAAATGGAGAAATTGGTAAAGTAAAATGAGGGGTTTTGTTTCATCTTGGGATCACGACTCTTTCCATATCCTGCACACACCACCAATTAATGTTCATAGTTAGATACGAAACCCAGTAAAAGAGTTAAAGAAAAACATAAATCAATAAACAAAAGATATGGCAAAGGATTAAATCAAGCTAATATGAAATAACGTCCGATCATTTTGGAAATGGTCCATAGGGTTATTGACATAGGTATGTAAGTGCTTAGAGAATACAATATAAGTACCGAAGAAATGGAAGAAATTAGCGTAATATGGAATAGAGAGGCACCATTTAATATAATATGTGAAATTAAAGCATCTTACCGCTGATACTATGGATGGCAGGGAATTCTTTGAATATCTTCATAGGTGGTGAGTTCCTAATGTGTGGCCTTTTAGTTCTTGCCACCATTTTAGTTCGGAGGAGAAAGTAAATTAATGAAAGGAGGAACTCTTCCCGAAGCAAGGTTTGGGGAAAGGATTTGTCATGTCACCATTTTTATTTTTATTTTTTAATCATGTACTTATCTATGTTAATATATGTTAATTATCCTCACCATTATTCTAACATCTTGTTCCAATATAATTTCTTTTATGGTTATAGTGGACCTCTAATTTAAATCCTTATCTCAAATTAATACTCTTAGTTCGTTGTCTAAGAATTTTGGGTCATTTCTATTTGAAGGGTTCTCCTCAATTCTTTATTGGAAATACCTTATTATAAGTTAATATGGTTAACGTATACTTTATGTAATGTAACCTACCCATTTATACCTCACATGCGCTTACCTTTTTATCCTCCTAACCCCATACCTTAGATCTAATATGTAATGATGCAATCCCCTAACATTATTAATTTCAACCCTATGGTCTCATTGTATTCATATTCCTATTCCTATGTTTACATAGATATTATTATATTAACATAGATAGAACATTCAACTTTAATACACATAATGAATATATTCATGGCTCCCTACAAGGTTAGTATGGAGGTTTTCACTCTTCATACTATAGTTTCATTTTTAATGTACAGTGGGAACCCCACCTCATGGCTTGTCCATATCCATAGTCTCGAAGCGGAAATGCTCACCTATATTCACATGGCCCTCATTCCTTTAGAGGTCACAATTGATGAAGGAGATCAAAGAATGTTATATCTACGACTCTCATGTTTAACATACTTGTCTCTTCCTCATTTCGACATTTTCATTGTATGCTTTGTGGTCGTTTGTCTCGTAGGAGCTATGCCTTGATAGCTCGATTTGCAACATTTTTTCCAGAGACCCTGCACTTCAAGTCATTCATTTTACCCTCATTGATGTTTGATGAAAAATAGAATATATTCATGTGATTGTTATGAAAGAACCAAATTCAATCATTATACATCCGCATGTCACTAAAAAATTCCATGAAAAAAGTTTTTGGTACGGGATTTGTTGACCAAAAATTTAAATGGTTGAGTTAAAATGATTGTTGATAGGATGTGTGCATATGCCAAGCTAAATTTGTGTGACCACCAGTTCTAGTGGTTAATGTCTCCACGTGGGTATGCATTCAATGTTCCCTAGTAGGGTCCCACTAATACCATCTAACAAACCACATTGATCACCAGAGAATTGAATGAATATAAAGACCTTATCTTTCCTTTGTAAGAAGAAAGCAGGGTGGTGGTTATGAAATTCATTTCCCATTATCTTTTTATAATCAAACCCTAAATTTTATTCTTGCCATTTTAAAAAACATCATTTCACATCCATTTTCCATCATTAACCTTGAAATTTATGTTACAAGGATCCATTTCAATTGTAACACTCATGAAATAATATTTAGATGTCATTAACAAGGCTTCAAGCCCTTCTAATCGGGGTGGAGTTGGAATGGTTGACTAGTGCATCTGACTACACCTAATTTCAAACATCATTTGTCTCCACCACCCTCCATTTTATGAATCCTCATAATTCCAATACTCAAATTGTGGTGGAACAATGAATCTAATGAGTTCTGGTGTAAGTGATAGAAATAATCTCTCAATTATAGAACTATTGCTCAATTATGGGATCTACAAACTCATATTGACCATGTGTAAGCGTAATTCTTAACCTAGTGGAAGTAGAACCAAAGGAATGTAGTGAGCAACAACATTTGTGGTAATTTAAAGTTCAGATAATTTTAAAATACTAATTTAATAATATAGGATTCATTAAAACATTGAATCCAAGAGTCTCCCAAAAATTTCTTATAACATCAGTAAAAACCCCCATCATCGCCTCAAGCACAGGTGGCACAAGGATGCCCACTCTTGGCTCAAACATTGCAGGATTAAGGAGGAGATTATCATGGAAAGGAAGGATTGTGTCAGAGATACTATTACCTCCAATATTAAGAACAAGTTGTGGTATGATAATGAGTTGGAGGGTAAAATGAAACTAAGATACTATAAGGAGGTGATCAACCCCATCCTTTTTAACCAAAATAATCTTTATGTGTTGAACAACACTAGGAAAAAAATTAACGTTGCTACAATAAGAGCTAATTATCCAAGTTTTGAATTGATTATTTTTTATTTAGCATAGTTGTCCTAGTAATTGTATTGATAGTTTCTCACTTACATATTTATTCCTAGGTTAAATCCCATCATTTGAGTATTAGTCGTGTGTTTACTAGTTACATAAATTGGTAATGGGAGGAGTACCTTTAGGAGACTACATTACTAATCTCTTCCTTCCAAAACACCTACTGTCATGCGCTCATCACCTAGAGATAACCACGGAGCTTCATGAATGAAGGAGATGAGATGAAGAGGATTGAACGATTGGTTCAACCCTAAAACCTCATGTGCCATATGCCAGTTTAATAGATATTTAGGTATAAATGATTTGAACTAGTATGTGGCAAAGACAAGGTGGATGTAATTTGCAGATAAACTTAACCCATTGTGGCCATAGGTGGTATGATTGTTAACCTTGGTTATTCTCCAAATATAATGAACAAAGGTTGTACTAGCTACATGGTAGTTAATATTAATGACAACGCATTATCACCAAGTTTATACAACTCATATTTTCTTTCCACCAGATTTTTAACCATTGGTGTTTTATTTTTGTGGTGTAGAAACTCAAATCATGAGTGCCCACATTACCCAAATCACATGTATTTCACATTTTTTCGAAGATTGGATTAATGGCTGGTAATTATGGGATTCCTCTATCCTAGGTTAGAATCATGTCCCTAGTGAACTAAAATGTGACACCTTAGGAACCCACCACCTGTGAAGATGTTCCAAGAATTTCCTGCAATCACACTCATTACCGATCTTGCTTCCTGCAGTATGAGTTGTAACATGCTTTCATTTCACAGTTGATTTTGAATGGTTTACCAAGTGCAGGAATCCTGGTCCAGACATTGATTTGGTCTTTTGAGCCAAGTTTTATGTTTCCCATACCTTTTCTTATATTTGTCTTTAGAAGATGGATTCACCATTTCCTTTTTTAGTTTCATCCCTACTGAAAAATCTATCTTTAGTACCGACTATAGTTTCTATCCTTTCTAATGAATATGATCAGATAAGAAGCATTCATTCTCCTAGTTGTTCCTTACTTGTTTCTTTAAAAGTCCATTAATACTTTGTACAGTTTATTTGATATGTGATCCCTGTCACTTTTGTATATATAACAATGTGTATTAATCTTATGCATGATGAATATGGGAAATACATCCATTGAATTTCCTACATTGATTCATTAATTTACATATTATAATTTCTGATTTTGAACCTTCACGGTTATCTAAAATATACGTGGCTAATTTTTCTATAGAATTTGGTTTAACACACACTTTATTTTAATCTATCAAAATCTGATTAGTTCTTGTCTATGGTAGCATGCTATGTGTGTATTCAGGGTTACCTATGTCCACCTGAATTCCCTTCTATGACTTATGTCCTGAAAGATACTTTACTTATTAGTGAACTCACACAAGAGGAAGAAAAAAAATGAATAAGAATTAAAATATAAATAAAAGTGTCGATAATTAAAATATGATATGGATATTATTAGAAATATTTGAATCTTAAAAACAATAAAATTGGGAAGTTACATACAATCAAAAACAAAGTTAAGATATATTGAAAATGGAAAAAATAAATTCATCATTCTTTTTCAAATTGGATTTGGAAAGAAATTTATGGTTGACAAATATTTAGTCATCAAAATTAAAAGTTAATAAATGCCACGGCAACAAAGAAAATGAGCCTTAAAATAAAATTATTGAAAAATTCTTTGGAAACTAAATATAGGGGTATGTAAACATTTTGAATAAGTATATCATCTATTAACATTGTATAAAATTAGAAGTAAGAATAATGAACCATATATAGTATTTTATACTAAGTTTATAGGGACCCTCATAAATTAAACAAGCCTCTATGGATTTTGAAAACAAATTCTAAATTGCATATGTTGCATGAATGAATGTTGAATAAATATTTTGGCTATTGAAATCATTCCTCCCAACCAACAAATATAATTGATATTTTCATTTGAAGGATGGATCATGTAGCCCACTTTTAAAAAAAAATGATCTTATTGTAAGTTGATAGATCATGTAGCCTACTTAGAAAATGTAACTTACCTCTAATTCTCGAGCATATATGGGTTTTTTCTTTTTCTTTTATATGTCTTCTATTGGTTGATAATAACCTAAGGCTTATTTATTCCATATGGAAATTCCTAAATATTCCTGTTGGATTGTCAAGATTGATTTAACCTCTATAAGATTGCATTGTACACAACTTATGTTGCTTACTACGTAATTGGGAACCATTTTATTTGTGGAAATGAAGATAATTTCATATTCACTTGATACCCTAGAGGAATTTAAGTCATCAACTCTTCCCCTTGTATCATTTTTAATTTTCCAAGATATATATAACTCCCTAATGTTGTCGGTAGGGAATTTTACATCTGCCTTATATTTTATTACTATTATCATCTTTCTCTCACTACCATGAATTGTTTACTTATACCAATGAGATCAGGTGTTTTCTATCCCTATCTAAAATTCTAGGGATGGCCATTAATTTATCTACCATTTTCTTTCATATTATAATTTTATTCCCTTACCATCTAACTTGTTAATATTTGTTATGATGTTTGAACTCCTACAATATTTTTATTCTGAGCGTATAATTATCCAAGGTTTGCGTCAATTCTTTGTTATTTAACATAGTTTTCATGGTAATTGTATTGGTATTTTCTCACTTACATATTTATTCCTAGGTTAATTCTGATCCTCTCAGTATTAGTTGTGCTTTTAGCAGTTACGTAAATTTCCAATGGGAGGATTACTTATAGGAGACTACGTGACCAATCTCTTCCTTCCAACATACCTACCCTCATGTGCTCATCACCTAGAGCTAACCACAAAGCTTCATGAATAACAAGGATGAGTCGAAGAGAATCTGAAGATTGGTTCAACCGTAAGCCCTCATGTACCCTGTGCCATTTTAACAAATATTTAGGTATAAATGTTTTTAACTGGTATGCGCCAAAGAAAAGGCTGATGTAATTTGCAGATAAACTTAACACACTATGGCCATAGGTGGTATGATTGTTAATCCTAGTTATTCTCCAAATAAAATGAACAAAGGCAGTACTAGCTACATGGTAGTTGATATTAATGAGAAGTAATTATCACCAAGTTTATACAACTCATATTCCATTTCCCACCTATGTTTGGATCCTCGATGTTTTCTTTTTGTAGTGTAGAATCTCAAATCACGAGTGGCCACATTACCGAGATCACATGTATTGCATGTGCTTTCCAATATTTGATTAATGGCTTGTAATTATGCCCTTCCTCTATCCTAGGTAAGAATCCTTTCCCAAAAACCCATTTCTATGCTTCAGGAAGAGGTCCTATTTTCATTAATTTACTTTCTCCTGCAAACTAAATTGGAGGCAAGAACTACCATGCGACATGTGAGGAACTCACCATGTGTGAATATATTTCAAGAATTATTTGCCATCACACATGTTATCAAGTTCACTTCCTACAGTATCAATGATAACATGATTTAATTTCACAGTTGATTTCAAATGGTTTCCCAAGTGCAAGCATCCAGGTCCAAATCTCGATTTGGTTGTTTGAGCCAAGTCTTACATTTCACCTTTATTTTTTCTCAGCGCACAAAGATTAAGGTCATTCAAGTGGTTTCCCCTTCCTTTTCTTAGATGGGTCTTTAGAAGCTAGATTCACCATTTTATTTTTTATTTTTATCCCTACGAAAAAATTTATGTTGAGTACTGAGACTGTTTTCTATCCTTTATAATGAAAATGAAGATATGAAACATTCATTATCCTAATTTTTATTGACTTCTTTCTTTAAAATTCCATTAATACTCTGTAAAGTTTATTTGATATGTGATCCCCATAACTTTATATATATATAATAATGTGTATTACTATTACGCATGATGAATATGGGCAATACGACCATCGAATTTCCTACACTAATTCATTAATTTACATATTATAATTATTGATCGTGAACCTTCATGATTATATGAAATATAGGTAGATAATTCTTCTATAGAATTTTATTTAATTCACACTTTAGTTTAATACAATCTGATTACTTCTCGTCTATAGTTGCATGCTTTGTGTGTATTCAGGGTTACATGTGTTCCAAGGTAGCATCTAGGGAGCCATAGATGTAGATACAAAGGCTCAAGGTTGCTGCTAAAGGGTTTTTGAGCCGATCTGGGATAGATTGACCACATACGCATGCACATTTTTTTCTTGGTAGCGTCTTTGTAGTCAAAGACGCTAAAATAGTGAGATATGCATTCATCTAGGAAGCCATAAATGCATGCAGTAAGTTTTCTGGTAACTTCATAGATTCAAATCTAAGGTTTTATATATACTTTCAGCTGGCTTCAATGATCTCTCATATCTGGGTTTCTTTATGTTGTAGATATGTAGACCTATACTCGTAATTTCCACTACAAACTTATATATTGACTTCATTGTACTCTATGTTGAAAACTTTTTATGACGATATATTAAAGAATAATATTTGAAAGTGTTTCCCCCTTGTGGTTTTTTTCCCTAGTCTTGGACCATTTTTTTCCTCTTATGGTTGGGTTGTTGTCTTCTTTATCACAACATATATTTTTCTATCTTTAGTTAAAATTTATGGTTGATTACACTGCTTATAATTCAAAAAATTATTTATGAAGAAGTAATTTGAGCTAATGAAATTGATACAAAATACAAAAATCCTAAAATTTAACATGGTATCAGAGTTGAAGTGAAGGACAAGCCCAAAAGAAGATAACTAATGAATCCCTCATTATCAAAAATAATATCTACTAGGAAAATTAAACATGTATTCCTCTACCTTTAAAGAGAATCAAAAGTTGGGTGATGCATCAAACTTTCTTGCATTGAAAATCAGGTTGGAAATCATATCTCACAATAATTATGTGATAGAATACATTCAAGGAAGGATGCCCAAGCCTCCATAAATTTCTTCTGCTTCTCTCACGAAGAGGTACAAGAAAGGTGAATCCAAAGAAAACAAAATTATAGTTGATGGTTTACAATATCATTTAGATGCATATGTTGGGAATTTAAGAAATTCTAAGGGAATGTATGCCAAGATATTTGGCATATATGAAATAAACAATATGAATGAGATCAGCACCTTGAAAAATCAACTCAATGAAACGAATATGAACGAAGGAGAAGTTGTTCAATCATACATTATGAGGATATTTTTTCTTATAGATTAACTCTAGAGTGTTGGAGAAACTATTCCTGAGAGAGAATTGGTATTAATGACTCTCATAGGTATCCCTCCTATTTGTTAAACATTCATTACTACAATAAAAAATAGCAATTTCCTCCCTTTATTCAATGAAATTGTTGGGAAGCTTACTCAAGAACAATCAAGGTTGTTACCAATAGGAAGAATTCAGAAGCATGAAGAGGGAGAGCCCGCTGCATACATTGCTCATGATAAAAGGAAGAAGGCAAAATGATGTCCATCTAGGAAGCCTCCTTCTCAAAATACAAAAGGAGGGGCTGATAGATATCCATCCCATATTGCATGCTAAAACTGCCACAAGAAAGGACATTATGCACGTGATTGTACCGAAAAGAGAAAGAGACCACGTTACCACACCAGAAGGAAAAACAATAATAAAAGAAGAAGAAAAAATCAAAGGAACAACCACAAGAAAAGATATTAAAAGGATAATAAGGGATCCTTCAACCCTCCACGAAGAATAACATCTTCCAAAAAAGAAATCAAGGGCTCCCAGGTATTAAATTAATGTTGTGAATAAATTTGAATATATTATCATTTATACAACTACTAGTTCTTCTCCACTGGATTCATCGGATAGTTGGCTAGTTGATAGTGGGGCCACTCATCACCTCTCTGGATACAAACAATCCATCTCTAAACTCGTATATATGGAGACTAAGCTGAAGATAATTCTTGAGTATAACTCCAATCATCCCATAAAAGGATTTGGAACCGTTATATTTTAGTTGAATTTTTGGGAATTAGTTTCATGATGTTATGTATTTGTCAGTATTAATGAAGAATTTGGTATCTATATCTGCATTGTAAGATAAAGGGATGGGGTTTTCCTTCATCAATGGAATTTTTTTGACCTGTTCTATTGATTCACCTATGAGAGATGGATCCACGTTAGGATTAAGAATTTAGGGACACTATAAAGTCACTCGAAGGCCACTTATAACATTGGTTCATAATACCAATCATCTAAGCCAATTGTGGCACTGCAGAATAGCTCATTTACACTATGATGCTCTTCCAAAATTGAATAAATTGGTCTTAGGTATTCCCAATGTTAAATCTCATCATGATGGATTTTTCCCAAGTTGTGTGATTGGAAAGAAAATAAGGGGACCATTCCCCTCTAGTAAAAACAAGACATCTGGCATCCTCCATCTCATTGATTTAGATATATGTGGTATGATGCTTGTGCATTATATTGGTGGCTATATCTACTACACCACCCTCATAGGTGACTTCTCAATAAATACATGGATATACTACCTTAAGCACAAGGATTAAGCCTTTGAAAAGTTCAGGGAACTCAAAACCTTGATCAGAAATCAAACAAGGAGGAGAATCAAGGTATTTTGGTTTGACAATGGAGGGGAATATATGTCAAATGAATTCATTGAATTTTTGAAGAAATAAGGGATGAAGAAGGAAAAAATTGTGCCATATACAAATTAACATAATGGATTAGATTAAATTAAGAACAAGTCCATATTATAATTTGCATGTGCCATGAACCATGATCACAAGGTGCCAAATTTTCTTTGGTTTGAAGCCACACATACTGATGTATATGTTCAAAAGCATGTTCCTCATTAAGAATTAGGAAACAAGACCCTCAAATAAATATTCACATATAACAAGCCTGACATTAGCCATCTTCATGTATTTGGATGCCCCATATAATTTCATGTGTTGAAGGGAAAAGGGAACAAGCTGGAACCTATAGGAAGAAAAGGTATGTTTGTGGGTGATTTTGAAAACTCTAAAGGATATAAAATATCTATTCCTAGTCAAAGGAATGTATAAATTAATAGGGACGTAGAATTTGATGAAAATGGAGCTCTTGGTAAAGTAAGAGACCTTCCTCCACGTCCTCCTCCCAAGGAGGAAAATGATGACTAGGATATTCTGCATGGTACATCTATGCCTGAGTCTGATGATGTTAATGATCCCATGGAGCCTATGGATCCTTTAGATCCACTTTCAAGTGATCCTCCTACCAGGAAGAGACCACTTTGGCTTCGCGACACTCTACATGGTAATGAAATAAATGTTCACATTCGGCACATCATTAAGAGAAAGGATGCAACCATGCTAGTATCAGGGATATGTAGCTACAATGAGCATTATGATTAAAGATAAACCATAATCATTTGAAGAAGTAGTCAAAGAGAAATTTTAGAAAGATGTTATGACCAAAGAATATGAATTGATTCTGGAAAACGATGTATCAGATGTTGTGCTAGGACCAAATGGGAAGTGCAATGTGACTTCGAAGTGGATATTCAAAATAAAACATGGAATTGATGGAAACATTGATAAATACAAAGAAAGGTTCATAGCTCGAGGCTTCTCTCAAAAAGAGGGAGAATATTATGATGACATATTTTCTCCCGTGTCTTGATACACAACCCTTCGTTTGATATGTTCCCTTACTGCTAGTGAAGGATGGAATCATCATCAGATGGAAGTAAAGACAACTTTCCTTTATTGCATGTTATAGGAAGAAGCATATGTTGAGAAACCACAGGTTTTTGAAGTGGAATATTGGAAAACACATGTTTGTAGGTTGAAGAAGGAATTGTATGGTTTGAAGAAAGATCCACGAGTTTGGTATGAACACAGTGAGAATTAGTTAATGAAGTTGGGATTCAAAATAATAAATGTTGATCCAAACCTCTATTTCAAGGTAGTCCAAGGTGTGACATTGGTATTAGTTTTATATGTTGATGATCTATTCTTAAAAGGAAGTGAGCCTTTGATGATAAAGTGTGAGAGGAAGATAGCCTATGAATTCAAGATGAAAGGCCTCAGACTCATGCACTATTTTTTAGGCCTTGAGGTGTGGAAAAGTATTGGATAGATATTTTTCTCAAAGGGAAATTATGTTGTGAAGATGCTACAAATATTTGGTATGACTGAGCTAAAATCCATGGCTACTCTGACGAAGATCAAATTCAACCAGTTGTGTGAAATAGAGGTTGGACCTGATCTAGAAATCCATCTGAGTATAGAAAACTATTGGTGCTTTTATGATCTTTGTGAACACTCGTCTAGTCTTATGCTATGTAGTAAAAAAATTGAGTCAATTCATGACCAATCCCCTCCATACACATTGGATCGCTGCCAAAAATGTATTTATATATTTACATGGTTTGACCACACTTGGTCTGAGATATTCTGCTGGAGATGTTGAGCATCATGGATACACTAATTCTGACTCAGCAATAAATTTTACTAAAACAAGGAGTACATATGGATGCTTCTTTAATCTTCAATCTTCCATGATATCCAAGATGAGCAGGAAACAAAACTCTATAGAATTAAGAATCGTTGAATTCAAATAAATTTCTACTAGCGTGGATAATTGAGAATAAGTTTGGTTACGAAGCTCATTGGAGAGATATTTGAGCGGGTCCTAGACACTATAGTGATATACTGGGACAAAAATAAAGAGATATGTTTGGTCGATAATCTCATGTTTCCTGACAATTCGAAGCACATCTAGATTCAATATCTCTTTATCCAAGACATGATGTAGATAGAAGCTATTAGATTCCATCACATATTAACATATGAGCATGTAGACGATATCCTCAAAAAGGCGTTACCAAAATTAAATTCCTTGGTCTTTAGAGAGAAACTTGGACTCATGAATGTAGCCCCTCTGGGTAAGGGGTGATTCTGATTACAGACACTTAGAAAAATCTTCCTACCCTACTTGAGCTCCCAGGGTGAGGAATTTAGAGAAAGGGCTCCTGGGGTTGAGGGATCTCTCAAAAATAGGGTACTCCACTATATGTTACCCATAGGGCTCAAAATGTTTCTCCCCTATATTCATAAGGTTGAAGAATTTTTCTCCCGTGATTGTTATTTTTAGAGTATACCCTAGTTGGCATCATACCTTCAAGTAAGGCTCGAAATATTTATCAACGTTTGGGAAATGAGTTTAGAGTGTACTTGAGGTGAAAAACCTACTTTGATTATGAGGTAGTTGTTCTACCACATTACTATTTAGAGTAATTTAACAAAATATCTGTAGGAAGTGGGATTGGGTTGAGATCTGCTCCCCACTTGAGAATCGAGGGTTAAAGGTGTGCTCCATTATATGATAATTTATCATGTTCCTTGGTATGTGTGGAAGATATTTCTCCTTGATTCTCTTTATTTTAGATCCAAGAATGTTTCAGTAGATAGAGCTGAGCATAGACAATCTTAGCATGACAACATCTTGACAGGATGATCTAAACATCAACAAGAAAATATTGGAAGGTGGAATTCTTCCTAGTTGATAGGGAGTGTTAATTTTTACAACTAGGCTCAAATTCTAATTTGGACATATAAGATGACCAAGATCATAATTTTATGATTCCTCTTCTCGAAATGACCAAAATTGACCTCAATATCACCCCATTCGGTTCAGTGGAAGGTATTTTTGAATTATTTTATTTATTAAAGTGTAATGGAATGGATCGGCCTAAGAACATGTGGAATTCGTCTAGTCATCCTTGACCCTAAGTTCACTCTCATGAAAGCCTATAAAAAAAGTTACCCTAACATAATTCTAACACATTAATCATCCTATCTTCTATTAGTATTCTTTGGCTTTGTTTGTATATTTTGTCTTGGCTCGTAGAGGTTTGATGAAAAGGGGTTCACGCAAGGTATGAAATCATAAGTGAGAGGCTCGCTCTAATATAGGGTTTCAAGATGTTAGAAGCATGCTTTCTACAGAGTTTTTTCATCCATATTCACAGGAACATAGGCTTATGCCTATTTCTAGGGTGTCATATATGTAGGCATAGAGGATGAATTTTGCAGCTACGGCTTCAGAGGCATATCTGGCTATGCTCTTCCATAAAATTTGGCTCAAACTCTCCTCGTAGTGTCCAAGGAGCCATATACATAGGCAAAAAGGCTCAAGGTTGCAACTAAAGGGTTTTTGAGCGGATCTAGGATAGATTAACATCATATTCATGCATAATGTTTTCTTGGTAGCTTCCATGTAGTCACTGACACTAGCATAGTGGATTATGCATGCATCCAGGAAGCCATAGAGGCACATAGTTAGTTTTATGATAGCATCCTAGATTCATATCTAGGGTTTGAGAGTTTATTTCAGTTTGATTTAGTGATCTGTTGTATAAAGGTTTCTTTCTGTTGTAGATACCTAGATCTGGACTAGATATTTCCACTAAAAGCTTATGTATTGAGCTCATTGTACTCTCTCTTAAAAACATTTATGACGATCTATTAAAGAATAATATTTTAAAGGGTTCCCCCTTGTTGGGTTTTTCCCTAGTATTGTACTGATTTGATGTTTCTTATGGTTTTTTTGTTGTCTTATTTATCACTGCATATGTTTTTCTATGTTTAGCTACAATTTATGGTTGATTACAATGCTCATAATTAGATACATTATTTATAAAAAAATAATTTTCCCTAAAGTAATTGATACATCATAGAACAATCTCAATATTTAACAGTTCATATGGGACATTTATGGTTGTCACATCCATGTTATTTATGTTGGTTATATATTGGTTATGAGTATATTTTATGATAGTGTTGATTTATGTCTTTGATCATGTTTTTATTTGTAAATATATGAAAAAGGAATATATTCCCTAATATTTTATATTGTAGCTAATGTGATAAGGAATCAATGCTTCTTAGTGATTATCAGATAAGAATGATACCCCTATACTCAAATATGCTATTTTAACTTGTAGAAATCATATTTGTGATATGTTTTAATAAATGTCTGTCATGGATATTAGGGGTCAAATAAATCCCTTATTCAAGTATTAGCATTTTTATCATTATTTCAATGTAACTTTTAATTTTTATAAGTTTTATGATTTTTTGGGTGTTGGGTATGTGTTATATTCTTTCCACGTGCTGTACGTTGCGCCGGGCACAATAGGGGGGTCACAAGGGGGGCGGTAGCCCCCCCTGTCGGGGTCCGGGGCAGTGGCCCGAGCGAATTTTTTTTTGGTATGAGGTCCCACTCATATGTGGACCGACCCATGTTTTGTGCATGAGTTTGCACATGCTTTTGGGGTATGATGGTTTTCAGCCCCTGGTATTTTGTAGATCCAGTCAAGGGAACTACGGTTATGTTCTAATCCAGAGTTAATGGATTGGGGTTTACGTATGCTTCAGCATGTATATATATGTGTTGTAACACTAAAAGGAATATAATAAAAAATCAAGCTAGTCGTCCCAATTTGGGATCCAGGGGAAAATCTCTATGTTTATTTTTTTTATGTTTTATGCTCTCGCTATTGTTTATGTTCTGTTATAAGATTCGTGTGTAGATAATTTCTGTTCAGGTTTAAAACCTAAATTTTGTATTAGAGATGTTTCGGCTTCAAGGGGATGCCTTTGCTGCTGAGGGTTTTTTGTTGAGCCTGAGGTAGACCCCGTTCAAAGGGGATATCTACGGATAGACTCTTGCGTTGAAAGAAGATGGCGAGCAAGTGGAAACATAGAGATCGAGAAATTTAATTGTCGTAGTTTTGAGTTGTGTGGGTGCTCAAGATGGAGGATTCATTTTGTGGATAAAGATCAGTGGATCGCGGTAGATCCAGGTACTAAACCAACGACAATGTCAGATGAAGACTGGAAGAAACTGGATCGGAAGGCTAAGAGCACAATACGGTTGTGTGTGTCAGATTCAGTATTGTTGAATGTATCCGGGGAAGCTACGGCGAAGAATTTGTGGGAAAAACTTGGGACTTTGTACCAATCTAAGTCTCTGGTGAATAAGTTGTTCCTGCGGAAAAAGCTGTATAACCCGAGGATGAAGGATGGAGACTCGGTGACAGAGCATCTGAACGCCTTCAATACTATGGTAAGTCAGCTGTCATCTGTTGATATTAAAATCTCAGATGAAGATAAGTGCATCAGTTTGTTGTGTTCTCTACCAGACTCGTGGGACAGTTTGGTTATTGCAATAGGTAGCAATACAACTACCTTGAATTTTGATGACATTTTCTCAGCCTTGCTGTCGGAGGAAATGAGACAGAGAAATATGGAGGGTCAAAATGGAGATGCCTTATCTATACGAGGAAGGTCCCAAAATAGAAACAAGAATAAGGTTTCGAGTGGGAGATCTAAATCTAGAGGGAGATATAAATCTCCTGGAAATTTTGTAAAGGTGTTCTGGAAATGCAGAAAGGAAGGAAACTACAAAAAGGAATGCAGATCTAAAGCTCCCGAGAAAGGAAAGGGATCTGATGATGCTCCTTCTGCAGAGGAAAAAACCACCTCGGATGAAGGTGGGGATGTGTATTTGGCTTCTTCTTCAAATACACATGTATATCATGAGTCATGGTTGATTGACTCAGGTGCATCCTTTCACTTCACTCCCCATAGGGAGTGGTTCTGCGAGTATGAGAAATATGATGGTGATGTCTTCCTAGGGGATGATAGGAAGGCCAGAATCATCGGATGTGGAAAGGTCAAGTTGAAGCTACAAGGTGGAAGGATTAGAACACTTCCTGGTGTTCTAAATATTCCTGCATTGGCAAGAAATCTAATTTCTGTAAGCAAGATGGATGATGTAGGTCTAAAAATAGTGTTCGAGAAATATGCCTACAACATGGTTCGAGGAGCACCGGTATTAATGCGGGGAGTTCGGACTAGAACTCTGTACAAGCTACAAGGTAGCACTATTTTTGATGGGTGTAACAGTTATGTGGTTCCTGAAAGTGGATCGGAAAGCCTAGCTATCTTTGGAGAAAATACCATGTTATGGCATAAAATGCTTGGAAATATTGGAGAGAAGGGCCTTCAGATACCGCATAGAAATGGTATGGTAGAAGGTATGTCTAATTTCTCTCTGGATTTCGATTTCTGTGAACATTGTGTATATGGGAAGCATAATCGGGTGAGTTTTCCTTCTGGTGCTAAGAGGGCGAACAAGATATTAGAACTTGTGCACAATGATGTGTTTGGACCTGTGTCAGTTCCATCACTGGGAAAGTCTGTGTACTATGTTTCATTCATAGATGACTTCTCAAGGAATACATGGATATATTTCTTGAGGAAGAAATATGAAGTCTTTGACAAATTTAAAGAATTTAAGGCACTGGTGGAAAACCAGACAGAGAAGAAGATAAAGGCACTAAGGACAGATAATGGTGGGGAGTTCTGCAAGAAGGAATTTGAAGAGTTCTGTAAGAAGTGTGGTATAGCACGGCAGAAGACTACTCCATACACACCTCAGCAAAATGGAGTTGCAGAAAGAATGAACAAAACACTGATGGAAAAGGCAAGAAGCATGCTCAGTGGTATCGGGTTAGGACAAGAATTCTGGGCAGAGGCAGTGGAGACTGCATGTTACTTAGTTAACAGATCACCTTCATCAGCGTTGGAGGATAAGACTCCACATGAGGTATGGACTGGTAAGAAACCATCTCTTTCACATCTAAGGGTATTTGTATGTGATGCATATGTACATGTTCCAAAGGAGAAAAGGACCAAGTTGGATAATAAATCTGAAAGGTGCATCTTTATTGGGTATAAGGATGGTTTAAAGGGTTACAAGCTTTGGAACCCAGAAACAAGGAAGGTTGTGTACAGCCGAGATGTGGTGTTTAGAGAGGTGAAAGATGTTGTTATACATGAAGTCCTACCAAAGGAACCTGAGAAGATAGAGTTTGAGCTAAAGGAGGATGAATCAGACTCTACAACAGAAGAAGACTCAGAAGAGGAAGAGCCACAAACTCCAGCTGTGAGAAGATCAGTTCGGGAAAGAAGGCAACCAGAAAGGTATAGTCCATCTGCTTTCTGTTCAAGTTTTTCCTTAACTATAACTGATGATGATCCCAGAACTGTCAGGGAGGCAGTAGATTCAGAGGATGGAAAACTCTGGAAGGAGGCCATGGTTGATGAAATGGCATCCTTGCACAAAAATGAGGCATGGGATCTGGTGGAGTTGTCGGCTAGAAGGAAGCCCATTGGGAGAAAATGGGTGTTTAAAAAGAAGATGAATGTAGAAGGCAAGGTGGAGAAATACAAAGCTCGGTTGGTAGCAAAAGGTTATTCCCAGGTGCCGGGAATTGATTTTGGTGATATTTTTTCTCCCGTTGCCAAGGTTACTTCTATTAGATTACTTTTATCTGTTGCTGCTGCATTTGATTTTGAGATAGAATAGATGGATGTGAAGACAACATTTCTTCACAGGGATCTAGAAGAGGAGATCTACATGAAGCAACCTGAAGGCTTTATGGTGAAGGGTAAGAAAGACCTGTTATGCATATTTAAGAAGTCGCTGTATGGGTTAAAACATTCACCAAGGATGTGGTATCAGAAATTTGATACCTATATACGGGGACTTGGCTTCACTAGAAGCAAGGAGGATCACTGTGTTTATTTTAAATTAATTGGTGACCGTGTTATTTATTTGGTCTTGTATGTGGATGATATGTTGTTTATTGGAAATGACAAAGAAATTATCCAAGATTTGAAGACCCAACTGTTCTCCAAATTCGACATGAAGGATCTTGGTGCTGCAAACTATATTTTGGGCATGGAAATTATGAGAGATCGGGCAAAGAGGAAGCTCTGGTTAAACCAGAGGAAGTATGTCGAGACTATATTGCAGAGGTTCAATATGCAGGATAGTAAACCGGTGAAAGTTCCTATTCTTGTAGGTGTAAAGCTATCTGCTGAACAGTGTCCCAAGACACAAGAAGAAGAGGAGGATATGTCTCGTGTTCCATATGCAAGTGCAATGGGTAGCCTGATGTATGCAATGGTCTGTACTAGACCAGACATTGCACATGCAGTGGGAGTATTGAGCAGGTTTATGTCAAACCCAGGGAAGGAGCATTGGACAACAGTGAAGCGGGTTTTCAGATATTTACGTGGCACTTGTGATTATGGCTTGTGCTACCAGGGAAGACCAGGATTGGAAAGAATGTTGGACATTCGTGGTTTTGTTGATGCAGACTGGGCTGGAGATCTGGACCAAAGAAGATCTATAAGTGGGTATGTGTTTAGCCTATTTGGAGGTGCAGTCAGTTGGATGAGTAAAAGACAGTCTGTAGTGGCGCTTTCAACTACAGAGGCAGAATACATAGCAGCCACTCATGCAAGCAAGGAAGCAGTTTGGTTGCAGAGATTTTGTTCAAGTATGGGGTTGGTACAGCAAGCTATAAGGATAGACTGTGATAGCCAAAGTGCAATTTTCTTGGCTAAGAACCCTGCTTATCATTCAAAGACGAAGCACATTGATGTTCAATATCACTTTGTTAGAGATATGGTTGAAGCTAAAAGGGTGTTGCTGGTAAAGGTGGACACTTTGAAGAATGTTGCAGATGCGTTGATGAAGTATGTGAGCACTCAGAAGTTCTCTTGGTGTAGAGAAACAATGGGTGTTGAAGAATTGGCCCAATGACTAAGCTCTCCTGTGGCCCCCTATGGAAAGAAAACAACAAGTGGGAGAATGTTGGGTATGTGTTATATTCTTTCCATGACTAGTCCCACGCACTGTACGTTGTGCTAGGCACAGCGCCCCGGTGAAATTTTTTTGGTATGCGGTCCCACTCATATGCGGACCCACCCATGTTTTGTGCATGAGTTTGCACATGGTTTTGGGGTACGATGGTTTTTAGCCTCTGGTATTTTGTAGATCCGGTCAAGGGAACTATGGTTATGTTCTAATCCAGGGTTAATGGATTGGGGTTTATGTATACTTTGGCATGTATATATATGTGTTGTAACACTAAACATAATATAATGAAAAATCAAGCTGGTTGTCCCAATTTGGGATCCAGGGGAAAATCTCTATTTTTATCTATTTTATGTTTTATGCTCTCGCTATTGTTTATTTTCTATTATAAGATTCGTGTGTAGATAATTTCTGTTCAGGGTTAAAACCTACATTGGGCAGTGCCTCGGTCCGAGCCATAGGTAATAGCCTTTAGTATCGCATTTATGGGCATAACACTGGCAGAAAAAGACAAAAAATGAGCTCCAGGAGGATCAGGGGAGTGAATTGGGCTCTTAGTAGGTTGGAGGCCTTGGCAAGGGAGTGATTGGGGCTCGAGGTCATTGAAATGTTAATTTCCCTCAAGGGTTGGTCAACTAGAATGGTGGGTTATCTTCTGGAGGTTTTGTAAGATGTGTGAATGGTCATGTTTTTTTTTTCCATCAGTTCCACTTCTTTAAGGTGACCTAGGAGGTTTAATCACATCATAGTGGCCTCTCATCACATGTTTACCCCACTTGTCCAGTTATCTTGGATAAATGTGGGACGAGGCTATTATAGTATACATATACTCCTCACAATTATAGGGTGTATTTTTTATCTCTGTGGATGCTAGTGGTGAGTAGATATATTAAATTTGATGTGGAGAAGGCTATGATATGATATCTAGAATGAGAGATTACTATCCCACCATAGGATAAACGCATACTTGCTAAGGAGGAGCCTCAGATAAAGCTTTAGGTGATTGTGGAGAAACCACATATGGAGGAGTAGAGACAAGGCCAAGTGGAGAAACCCAGTCAGCCATAAAATTCCAAAGATGGGAGTAAAAGAACCAAAGAATTTGAAATATTGGTGTACGATGCATGGGATCATGTGGGATATTGTACAAATTTGTGAAGGAAGAGTAGGTCATGAGAAAAGTAAGCTCTGCTTATGGCTCTCATGACATAACTCATTGAGTCATGGTCTTCTTTATTTGAGGAAATAGTTTCTCAACTAGATTGGGGTGATTCCATTGTTGAGGAATATGAATCCACCATGAAGAAAAATATATGGTAGGTGGATCCGATTCTAGAGAACAAGTCAGTTGTTGGTTCCAGATGGATACAAATTCAATCATGTAGATGATGAGAGCATCGAAAAGTACAAGGCTATATTTGTGGGTAAATGATTCTCAGAGGTAAAGGGAGTGGAATATGAGGAAACACTTACGCATGTGGAAATTTATTCCTTAATTATATATATTATTGAATTAGTTGCATAGATGAGAAGGAAGATCCATAATATTGATGTGAAGAATGCTTTTCTTAGTGCTGTTGTTAATGAATAAATTTACATGGAGAATTTGTTATCAAATTAACTCTGTTTTCAAATCTTTTCAGAAAAATCTTAGAGTTTCAGTGTCAACATTTTAGTTGTAATAAACAGGGAAATCATTGATAATAGGGTTATCAATGTTTTAATGTTCTTATAATTTTTTAGGAATAAATTCACTGACAAGGGGCTCATAAGCATTTCTGATATAGTTGAAAATATAATTACCAACACCAAAAATGGTTAGTTAAACAATTTGTTTTTTCCTAGTAAAACGTAGTAAATTTCAGAGCGGTTTTTGAATAGATGGAAAAAAAATTTTAAATCTCAACTTTTTTTTTTTCACAATGGACCAATTAAAAAAAAACTCAATCAGTTTTCTAAAAGATGTTATGGTTTGAAATATTAGAAGGCATATTTGAAGGTTGCTTTTCAGGATTTTTCAATCATGTTTTAGTAATGTTTTTCAAAAGACGTTTCCAGATAGATGATAATGAATTGTTAAAAACCAAAATATTCTTTTTTTCTTTAATGGACCCATTAATAATAACCTCTCTCAGTTTTCTAACATCTATCATGGTTTTAGAATTTCTAAGGGATCATTGTACCCTATTTTTTAGGAATTTGTGAGGGAAACACTCATAGAAAGTTGGTGACTTTGATGCCACCTCATCATATTAGGCATGTTGTTCGTTATCTCTAGTGATGTCTCCAACAACAACATTAGATTTATATGTAGATAGGCTTGGAAATTTTTATGTGCATGTATTTGAGAGATACACTATATATCTTTTATTGTTAGCAATTTGTAATGAAAGCTTTGTAAGAAACATGTTTTTAGTTAGCTTTTCATTTATATAAGGACAAGTTATGGAAATTGAAACAACAGGTTGGATTTTTTTTTTGCAAAAACATTTTTTATAGTAGTATATTTGAGCAGTATTGAATAACCTACAATGTTTGATGAGAATTTTATAGGAAACTTATGTGTCGTAGCTCCCTGTCAGTCTCTTATTGGTTTTATAAACTTTATTTCATGTCTGAAAATGCTAGAATCTAAAATTGGATCTCATTTATGCTCCTCTCTTCTATTTATCATCCATTATTATTTTTTATTTTGGTCAACTATAAGTGTCAATGAGATCTATAAATTAAATCATTGGTATTGGCTTCACACTGCAAATATGAATTCCATGGAGGTTTACATATTTGCAAGCTATGCTCCTATAAATCGTTCTCCTATTCCTCATTTTCTTAATCGCATCCCTCAAAATATATTGGTATAATTGTCTACCAAATTTTAACGATCAATAAAGGGATGATGTTGGTTTAAATTTGTTCAAATTTTATTTATATACTCATAAGTTAGGATTTTAGATTCTTGAATATTTCCTTGTGAATTTGTTCATTGTTATGAAAACAACTCCCAAAATAGAAGAAAAGAGAGATTAATGCCTTATAAATAACCCACTTCAAGGGGGAAACCTATTGTACATGACATAAATGAACAATTGTTGGATGATACAAATGAAAAAACCTCCTTTCTATATATATGAGTGCATCGGGTCACAATATAATCCTAGCCAGCCTAAAAATAATAATGTAAGGGCACAACAATAACAATAGCGGATTTTATGGGGCACAATAGTAATAATATGGGGGCTACATGTGTAAAACAATAACAACAAGGAAATAAAAATAAGGGGGATACACTAATAACAGTAAGGGACTACACTAGTAATATATGGACCTAACATACCCCTCTCCTTTTAAAAAAGTGTTGTCCTCAAAGCTTGAGTAGCTCTCATACCAAGTGTTATTAAACAAGCTCCTAAAATATAAGAAAAGAGAGATCAACGCCTTAGAAAGCATCCACTTCGAGGGGAAAACCTTCTTGACATTACATAAATAAAAAAAATTGGATGATACAAATGAAAAAATCGCCTTTCTATATATATTAGTCCACGGGGTCGCAATATAATGCTAGCCAACCTAACAATAATAATGTAAGGGCACAACAATAACAACAGTGGATTTTATGGGCAACAATAATAACAATATTGGGGCTACATGGGTACAAAAATTACAATAAAGGGGGCTACACTAATAAAAATAAAGGACTAGAATAGTAACATAGGGATCTAACATTTATTGCTACACTAGATGAATATGTGAGATCACAGTATGAAAGACTACAACCCGATAGTTTTCACTCTATAAAGGATTTACATACAAAATTATTTGAGCAATATAGAAAAAATTACCCTCCCTTATTCTTATCAAAATTTCATTCCGCATCTAGAAGATGGGCATGCTAACGAGGATTTTATGAATGAAGATATTCTTGAATATTTGTATCAAACTCCTTTCCAACATTATGAACATAAATTAAAGCATAAGCATTATGATATTCAAGGAAAATACCAAAAAAAATTAGTTTCTTCTCTGGCTGAAAATGAAGTCGATCAACATCTTGATATAGACAGTTTTTTTTCCTTCTCCTGAATTTGATGTTTATTTTCAATAGGATTTCAAGTAGGACAAAGTGCTTTAGAGTTGTCTTCCATCCCTTGAGAATGATGAAATTGTGTAGGTTTTGAATGAAAAATGGAATGACAAGAGTCATTATTGTTGTTTCGCATATTATTCATTTTTTGAAATTATATTTCAACAAGGATCTCATCGCAATCAGAGTTCTAAAATTGTATGAATTAAAACTAAAAGGAGTGAACCAGGAATTGGAAAGGAAATAATTGTCATAGATTCTTTTAAAATGTAAAATTCCATGTAAAATTTCACATCTCTTGGAAATACAAGCTCATAATTTTTACACATCCAAGAAGATATCCCTGTTAAGCTCCACGAATAATTAAACATACAAGCTACCACTATTCTATTTGAAAAATTCCAAACATAAACAAACTTTTTTTTTTTATGATAAGGATGATATAAATGAAGATTCTGTTGAGACAATTGATCCCTTTTCATCTGAGAATCACAAATTGTATATGATATACCAAGAAACATCCATTACAAAGGAAAAATGTCATCCTACTTTTTTAAATCAACAATAGCTACCTGTTCATGCTCTAGAAGATCCTTACACAAACTTGTTAGAGACATCACTGAAGGATGGTTTTTTTTTATTTGAATAGAGGGATTAGTTTCAAAATTTATGTTAAGTTGTCATGTTTTAAAATTTTCTTTTTAATTGAAGAGGGTGAAAGCAGGTTGCTTTCAAATATTCAGATACTTTCATGGCTTCACTGGTTCAAAGATGATTTTACCAGAATAGAGAAGCTAACGACTTGGAGTAGGAGTGAATGTGATAAACATGGATATTGAAAGATCCTTTTAGTTTAAACGTGCTTTTGGAATGCAATCAAATTAGTTTTTCGTAATCATCTTCAGCAATATATTTTCATTGTTACTAATTTCAGTGAGCAGTGAATTGTTTTGATTCTATTTCAACTTGATTTTAGTGTTTAGTTTTGAAATATTTATTTTACTTCAATTTGCAATAGTTTCTAGTTTGGATTGATTATAGGTTATCAATAGATCATATAATCAGGTATAGGTTATAGGTTTTTTGTATCAGAGCTAAGGATTCGCCCAATAGATTAGGCCTCTGGTCTATGGGGTTCTTTCTACGATCATTGATTTTTAGCATCTCTATGATGCCAATTTTTTTCACATTAACTCTATTTTTAAAAAAAATTAGAAAATGTTGAGAATTTCAGTGCCAACATTTTAGTTGTAACAAACAAGAAAATCATCGATAACAGGGCTATCGATGTTTTAATGTTATGATAATTTTTTTTGAACAAATTCACAAACGATGTGCTCATCTACATTTCTAATACAGTGGACAGGTCGACTATGAAAGCTAAAAATGGTTAGTTTAAAAATATGTTTTTCCTGTAAAAGGTAGTAAATTAGGGAGCGATTTGTGAATAGCTAAAGATATCTTTTTTATATGAAGGAGGTTTTCATCCACAACGGACCCATTAAAAAAAAAAAATTCTCAGTTTTCTGACATGTGTTACGGTTTAAAATATTAGAAGGTATATTTGAAGGTTGTTATTCAGGATTTTTCAATCCTATTTTAGTAACTTTTTGGAAAATTAGATTCCAAATAACTGAGAATGAATTTTACAAAAAAAAAAAAAAAAAAAAGAGGTTTTTTTCCATGATGTACCCATTAATAAAAACCTCTATCAATTTTCTAACAGCTACCACTATTTTGGAGTTTCAAAGGGTTCATTTTAACATATTTTCAGGAATTCATGGGGGAAAAGCTCATGGACAGTTGGTGACTTGGATAACACCTCATCAAATTCGAATTTTTGATCCTTATCCCCTGCAATGACTCCATAAAAAAACATTATCTTTATATTCCCATAGGATTCAAAATTTTTATATGCATATATTTGAGAGATACACATTATCTGTTTTATTGGTAGAAATTTGTAATGAAAGCATTTCTAGAAATGTGCTTTTAGTTAGTTTGTCTTTTCTATAAAGACACGTTCTGAAATTTGAAACAAAAGGTTGGATTTTTTTTTTTTTTGCAATCTCTTTTTGTATATTGGCATATTTGAGAAGTATTGAATAGCATATGTTTTCTAGCTCCCTATCACTCTCTTCTTTGTTTTATAATATTTCTTTCATGTCTGAAAAATTTAGAATATAATATTGGATGTCATTTATTCTCCTCTCTTTTATTTATCAACGATTAGTATTTTTTTTCAAAAGAATATAAAATTTGTTTCACCTCGTTATTATTCTTCAAAATAATCCATATGTGAAAGGATTTGTTGCTACCATGCATTTTATGGATTTCTCATTAGATATGTAACCTCACTTCTTTAGTACTGAACTCCATTCACAATGATATGTTTTTTAAACTACCCAAGTAATTTCATCCTATGATATAATATCTAGCTATTGAACTCAAATGTGAAACCTTCTACTACAGTGACCATATAGTAGTTGAGTTTTATGGGGAGATCCGTCTCTATGTTGAAGGGCCAGCTTTCAACATAAAATAGGTCTTAAGGTTAGCTTACGGTTTTTCTAGCATCGAGGGTTTCCCCTAAATGAGCATGCGCAGTAATTTGAGACATATGATAGGGATATGCCTATGTAGAATTAGGAGAATGTTGTATGGTATCAAACAGGAACCCCAAGCACGATATACCTGGATCGACACATATCGTAGTGGATTTGGATTCCCCAAAAGTGAATAAAATGCTAATCTATATCACATCCTAGTAGATGGAAAGTTTCCTATATTGGTGTTATATGTTTATAACTTGATATTTACATGGGATGATTAATTGATCCACTCTTGCAAGGAGGACCTTGAAAGATAATTCAAGATGAAGGGCATAGGCTTGACGCATTACTTCTTTGGTTTGGATATATGATAGGGAGATATAGAGTTTTTTTGTGAGTGAGGGAAAGTATTCCTTCGACATAGTACAAATATTTCATATCCAGGACTATGAGCCTATGGAGACTCCTTTAACCAAAAAATGGAGGAAGGAACATGGTTCCTCATGACAAAAATGATATGATACCATCAATATATAGCTTGGGGGATCCTTGATGTATCTATTGAACACAAAACCTGACATATTCTATGTAGTTAAAGATTTGAGTCAAGCTATAGTGAATCCTGCTAAGTTGTATTGGAAGGAAAGTAAGCATGTTTTAAGATATCTTAAAGGCACTACCGATTATGGATTATGGTATAGAAGGGAAAAGGGAGTGAAGATCCAAGGCTTCACTTATGAATATTGGGGATGAAATACATTAGACAAAAAAAGTACTTTAGGTGGCATATTTAGTGTTGGGTTTACAACAAGTTACTGGTATAATAGGAAGCAAAGGTCTATGGTACTCAACTTAGCAGAGGTTGAATACATGATTTCAAGTGAAGCAGCGTGTGAGGGCATATGGATGATGAAAATAATTGTCGATATTTTTCATTCAAGCGATGGATCTCATAGTTATTTATTTTGATAATCATATTTGTATGAAACTCTCTGAAAATTCAGTGTTTCATGACAGATCAAAACACATTAATATTATATACCATCACTTGCAGGACTTTATGTAGAGAATAATCATGATGCTACAGTACATTCTTATCTGAAAATCCAGTATTTCATGATAGATCTAAAAACATTGATATTCAATATTGTCACTTGAGGTACGGTGTGAAGAGAAGAATCATGATGCTATAGTACATTCTAATTGAGGAGTAGGATGAAAATATCTCAAAAAAGGCATTTTCATGAGGTAAATTCAAAATCCACAGGCGCCTGATAGGGGTGGTGTAAAATACCTTTCTTGCTAAGAGGGAGTGTTACAGATGTAGCAAGGAAAGGGTCAATTTTCCACATCAACGAGATGACTTGGATTTCAGATAGCTAGAGTGAAATGGTCGTGTCTCCTAGTTGGATGATTAAATTTTATTTTGTAGTCTAGGAGTAGAGTTGTGCATGTATAGATTGTTAAGATTTAGAAATCTAGTTGAGTTATTGTTGGTTGAACTCAGTTAAATAAGATCAAGCAATTAATTGAGTCAATCAAGTAATTATGAGTGTTTTAAATGCAATGATCTCTCAATTAGCTTATCAATAAACCCAAATTATCCCAGACATGCATGGAATTCGAATTTCCCAACTGAGTGGATGAAAAAAATAATAATGTAAAATTAGTTGTATATTAGTTGAGCTCACATACTTTGCATTAGATGAAGGTGATCAATCCTTCGGAATTGGGAAGGAAATAGGGACTTGTCATATTCTTTGCTCAATTTCTCCATAAATTTTTAAGCAAATAGGAGGATGGCTAAGGTTTCAATAGGCTAAGTGTTGCCCATAAATAGTCATTTAGTAGACGAAGAATTTTATAATGCAACGTGTGCTTGAGTCTCAGAGAAAGTCATCACAATAACTTTTCATTTTATTTGAATTAATGCAAAGAGGAAAAAGGGTTTTTCCCAGCTGAGTTCCTCTATAAATCATTGTGTTATTGTTGTTTTTGTGTTTTCATTTGTCTCTAAATTTTGATTTTTATTCTGCATAATTTTAGAGAAGAATTTGTGTCTATTGTTTTCAGTTTGAATTCTTGAGAAATTACAATTTATATTAATTTATACACATTTTTATGCACTCATATGGATGCATTATTTTTTTCTATTTCTTTATGGATATTATTTTCAAATACATCTCTTGAAGAGGAGTTTTGAACCCCCTTTATGTGATTTCTTAGATGTTCTGATCCATTCCTCTATTTGCATTGGGTTTATGAATTTCTTAATCAATGGTTCTTTTCAAATATCTCTCTCAATGATTAGTTTACATTCCTCCTTTCCAACCAAGGCATTTGAGAAAAGTGATATGTGATTTATACCCCAACGATGTTTTTACTTGGGATTTTTATGATAGGCCCTACATGTTAACCAATGGAATTACCCTTCGCTTCTTGGTTCCATTCCAATGATAAAAGAATAATTAATTCCTAATTATATTTATATTCTAATTGGGGATACATTCTAGCAAGAGATTTAGTATAAGGATGGAGAAGAGGATGCATTTCATGAATACCACCCTGCTCACCATAGAGGTCCACCTATCTACGTAGAAATTTAACTTATTATTGTTATCTATGAGCCATAAGTTATAGCTACAATTTTACTCTATATCTTTGAGTGCTTCATCTAGAAATCAAAATAACTATATGGTTCCCAAAAATGGGCCAAGGAGAAAGTGAGAAACTTTGAAATCATGTTTTTGCGGTGTTGGCATAGTAGGATGTACAAAAAAAATGAATTATTTCGATCCACTTACATTTAAATGGATATGGAGAAGATACAATATAACTAATTAAAAATTTTGGCCTCTCTACTAGCTCCATTCTTGAATTTTAGAAGGATCATGGAATAGTCATGATAATTCTCATGTCCTCTATGATTTGAAGATTTAGCTTATGGCCTCTAGTTCAAATTGTGTGGTTGTATATGTTTTATTATGCACATTTTTATCACAAGGAATGTTTCTTGGAAATCAACTCTATTGGGGTGCTAAATTCTCGATTCTACCAAGTTTTAATTTGGGGACACTAGTTTTAATGATATCGGTAAAGGGAACTACGAAATAAAAATGCATTGCAAATCCATCAGTGAAAGACATGCCTTATAGGATCTTGTCTTTTGAATCAATGAATTTCTTTAATTATAAATTGTTTCTTTAACTGATCAACTTGTTCACAAGAAGCCCACAAATGAGAGCTATTAGTGAAACTAGTTGTTCGAGGTTATTGACGTTGCAATCAACACCCTCCGAAAATTTTCCTACACTTGACTTTTGTAGCGTACTAAAGATATTTTGAGCTATATGATTATGGTCCCTTCATGGTTAGTTTATGTGTTATTCTCAAATTATAAGTGCCAAGGGTACTTGCTCACACATGGTCATGAATTCACAAATGCATGTATTTCTACGCAAGATTATATAGACATTGCATAACTCTTCAAAGTAAGGCTTACGAAATTACTATTGGTAGTCACTATGAAATCCATAAGCACAATATACAATACAACTCATGTCAAAAATTAGTGCACACTCTCCATTTCGAGTCTTCCTCACTTTGTTTACAATTGTACCTCTATTCCAATGAATTTTCTCAACTTTTTCTTTTGCGCACTTTTTATTTTTTAAGTGTTTCTTTGTCCTTTGAAGCTATTTCTTTTTCTTCCTTTAACTTTAGAAAGTGTTTATTTCATGTTATCTTTCTTTTTCCATGTACCACTTTCAATTTCCTTAGCTTTCGCAAGTGTCATTTTCATTCTAATTTCTCACCACCATTTCCATTCATGTATGTTTCTCACCCTTCCATATTACTAGAGATAGATCTAACACACTCTTCTACATTACATGGTCTTATATTTAATTAAAACATGTGCTAGACACATTCTTACAACTCAAAACACTTTCTGGTTATAGTCGGCCCTTGTGTCACAACTTGTGTTCTAAGTTTCGTATTGCTAGGTTTCAACTATCACACTTAGAAATAAGCATCACTTTGTTGTATTTCCAAGCTGTGTTTGTTGTTCATGAGTTCCATGCATTCCTCTGGATTGTATTCATGACATTCATGTGTGTAATCCATTTTTTAGTATTTTTCAAGTGCTTTTCCCTATCTTGATGTACTAGTCCACCTCCCCCTTTATCCCCCTCTACGTGTCTCTATCTCCCATACCGCCTGCCCCCACTCTCCCCCTCTCCAACACTCTCCTTCTCACAAAATAAACTATCTATCTCTTTCCCTCTATTAATCCCTCTCTACAAGATAATCTCTCTATTTCTCCCTCCATATCCCTCCATCCCTCTCTTTCCCTAAATCTCTCCCTCCCTATCACCCTCACTCCCTCTCCCTCTCTCTCCCTCTTTATCAATATCTTTCTCCTTCTATCCCTTTCCTTCTCTCTCTATCCCTATATATGTCTCTCTCCATTTATCTCCCTCCAAATCCCTCCCTTCATCCGTCTATCACTCCCATTCCCTCACATTCTCCCTCTCCCTCTCTATCTCTCTTTATCCCTATATCCATCTCCCTTATACCATTATCACTCTCTCTCTCTCTCTCTCTCTCTCTCTCTCTCTCTCTCTCTCTCTCTTGATATAACTCTCCCCCTTCCCATATCCTTCTCTCTATTTCTTTTCATCTATCCCCTCTCTCTCCAACTCTCTCTTTCTGTCTCTCCTTCTCTCTCTTCTCTCTCTCCCACCCCCTATCTCTCTATCTCCCCCATCTCACTCTCCCCATATCTCATTATATAACTCTTCATTTCCACCAACCACCTCTCTCTTTCACTCCATCCATTTACATAATTCTCTCTCTCACCCTTCTCCCTCCCCCAACTCTCCCTCTATCCCTATATACATCCACCTCTCTCCTCCTCTCACCATATATCTCTTGCCATTCCACCATATCTCTTGAATTATCTCTCTCCTCCTCCCCCCTCTCTCTCCCACTTTTACCTCTCTCTCTCCATCAATTTGCATCTCTCTCTATCTATCTCTCTTATTCTCTCCCTCACACTACATATTTCTCTCCCCACCTCTCTGAGTCCCCCTCTTCCTCCTTCCCTTCCTCTCTTTCTCACTTTTCCTCCTTCCATCTGTCTCTCCCCCCTCCACTGTCCTCTCTCCCACTAACACTCACTCTCTCTATCTATCCCACTCTATTTATCTTCCTCACCCACCACCCATCACTTTCGCTTCACTCTCAACATCCCTCCCTCCTCATTACTCCTCTGACCCCCCTCGCTATCACTGTCACACTCTCTCCCCTTCCCTCCCTCTTTCTCACCCAAATCCTCTCTCTATATATATATCTCTCTCACCCATACACTCTCTCTCTCTATTTCCCTCTCCACTGTACTTCCCTCTCCCTCCAAACATCTCTCTTTCCCTCTATCTATATTCCTCCCCACTCACTCCCCCATTTCCATATCCCTCCCTCCCTCTTTCTCTCTCACTGTCCCCTCCATTCCTCTCTCTCTCCTTCGCTCTCTCTCTCTCTCTCTCTGACTCTCTCTCTCTCTCTCTCTAACTCTCTCTCTCTCCTTAACCCTCTCTCCCTCTCTCTCTCTCTCTCTCTCTCCCATCTGCCCAAAACTCTCCCCTCTCTCCCCAACTAAACCTCTCTCTCTCTCTCTCTCTCTCTCTCTCTCTCTCTCTCTCTCTCTGCCACCATTATGTTCTCCCTCATTAGCCCTCTCTCTACCCTTAATGTTCATCTCACTCTTTCTCCTTGTCCCACTCTCTATTTCGCCCCACTCCTCTTTACCCCTCCCTCCACCCCTAGGGTGCTCTCTCTCTCCCCTAGACAGACACAAACACTCTCTCTCCTTCTCCCACTCCTTATCATCTCTCTCTATCTCTCTCTCTCTCTCTCTCCTTGACTCCCTCTTCACCACATTCTTCCACCATCCGTCCCTTCTTCTTCCTCTCTCACAATCTCTCTCTGCCATACCACTACCTCTCCCCGTCCTATCCGCTCATTACCCCTCCCTTGAATCACTCTTATATATTATACCTCACTCTATTTCTCAGTGTACCCTATCCCTCGCTACACCCTCTACCCCTCCCCTCCTCTTATACCCAACCCTCTCGCTCTTATTCCCTCACATTCGATGTCACTCCCTCACCCCTCTCAAGCACCTCGCATGGTGTCTGTGATTAACTACCTTGCTCTCCTTCTCTCTTGCATGCATCCACTCATTATTTATACATTTAAGAATAATTAAAATCTTTATAACAACAATAAATTTATGTACTAGAACATATAAATAAAATTTTCAAATAATGCTAAATACTAGGAAAAAAGGATACGAAATATGTTTTTACTTATAGTATCATGCATTCATTTTATATAAATAATAAAAACATAAATTACAAACACCTAAAATAATAAAATAATATATTTTTACATAAAAGCTAATATTCTATAATAATGCATATAAAAATAATAAAAACAATATAGACAAATAAAATTATAAGTAAGAAAAATATTCCTAAGTAATTTTCAAATATCAAGATAATATTATTTATGAACATTTAGAGTTATCATTACATGTATGTTAAAATAATTTAAATTCCCACTTTAGAAAGGGCTGGATTAATAACTAATATATTAGACCATAAAGTAGAAAAATATGTGTTAATTAATCAAAACATTAAATTAAGATTACAATTTTAAGATAAACGATATAATTTATGGTAATTTCTTTAAGAAAAACATCCACGTCTTAAATACTACATAGATTCCTCTAAAATAACATTATGTATATTAGAATACTTAAATTCAAAAAATTATTAATACCTCAAAGAATTAAAGTAAAATTAAATTAAAATTCTATTAAAAACCTATAATTTATAATAATTTTGGAAAAGAAAAAGAGCAACACAATGCATCTTAAAATACTTATAATTTATTAGTCCCTCCCTTTGGTGGTGAGACTATAGCGTTGAGTTGAATATTTTGAATAAACGTTATTTAACTAAAATTCTTCCAAAGACATTATATTTTAAATTATTTAAACATAAGATCATTGACCAAGAAGTTTGACGCGTTATTCGCCGCTTCACCCATTTCAATGTAGTCATTCCTTGTCAATGTAAAATAACCAAAGTCGAAAACAAAAAACTTATTTAAAAAAATATATCCAAAGTTTGAAGGTAAGATATTGAGGTTTCATTTTTTATATCCAAAGTTATTAATATCTGCATCTGCAGACCTTGTATCGTAGGTGTTTCTAATATTGCTATCAATGCCTGTACATTCCTCCAACTTCATGTGTAGGTTTTCTTGCGTATTTCGTAGATGGACATGTTACTTGTTCACAGTGCTCCATGTGTAAAAGATTTCCACGTGATTAGATGCCTCAAAGCATCCACTAAAACCGTTGGTCTGATCAATGACATAAGACAAATCACTTTTCTTATTCTCTGTAAGTCCCATCGACAAAAGCACCTTCTGCATCATCTCATGTTTTACCCACGACAAATCTTGTCCTGCTGCATTCTTAAAAAAATACAGTATGTGTGTATACTATGTTTGTCATCCGATTAATGTTAAGAACTACATAGCGTTACCCTCACGACCTCGGTGTTTCTCTCTGTGATATGGAGCTAACTGACGAGATTGGATATTTCCTTGTAGATGGAAACAGGACAAGCCTTATTTTCAACAAATACTCGTGGAACCAAGGTTTGATTCATAATTGCTTCTCATTATATGCAAAGCTAAGTAAAAAAAAATCAATTTTGATTTGAACATTAAATTTGCATCTTAAATATTGTGTACACCTTTGCTAAACTAAGGTAAAATGGATTTGATATCTGCCACTTGGCCAGAATGAAAACATTAATACAGAAAAGGTAATATTTTAATTTGATGCAGACGCCAAAATTACTATTCGTTGAAACTCCAGTGGAAGTGGCGTTTTCCTACTCCAATACTTTGGCTCATTACAATACACTTTGTGACAACATAACTGGTGAAAATTTTAAATTTTTTTTGAGCCATGTCTGACACGTTACTGGAAAAAAAAAATGAAAGTGTGGCATATTACTAATTTATTTGTGATCTGAAATGTTTCCTTAGCCATAGATACTTACACGTTCCTTCCAAATTGGTTCAAGAGTTTTCCCTAGTATATAGGACATGATTTTCAATGTATTTCCACATTACACGAGAGAGCTATGGAATCGAGTTTGATCATATTTCAAATATTACAACGTTTTATTTCCTTAATATATTGTAATTATCTCCATGCCCATTGTGGAAGATTCTATTCATAATTGTCTATTTTATTAACACGATATTATCCACTCCTCCTATAACTGTTGTTTTCTTAAGGTTGGTAGCCTGAACTTTATTTTATCTTTGTAATTTGTGCATAGGATACCTAAGATTTAAATGAAACCAGCAATTATTATTGGGATGCATGTTTCACATGGTTCTCGAGGACATGCAGATTGACCTTCAATTTTAACTGTATAAGTCTTTGTTTCACTTATACTACCATGTATACGTGTTTCTATTCCTGCGCCTGAATAATGTTACAGAACATTAGTTAGACATTATGTTTGTAGGTCAGAAATATGCTATTTGATATTAACTATTCTTTAGTTATAACCTATCATTTTGTCATAGCCTTATCAGTTACGCGTTGCTACGATTTCGAATTATGTACTCGTTGGATCCATTTTTGTTCCAACCTGACTCTTTGAAGTATAAGGATTTCTTGTATTCCCCACATACTGTAAGAGCTCACAAGTAGATTTTTTAGAATTGATTATTTGTTTGTTAAATGTAATATTATAAAATGTGTATAAACTTTTTCCCCTAAGAAATACAAACCTTTTCCATTGTGAAAAGATTAGGGTATACTCTGTAAAATTTATCATTATGTTAAATACAACTATATTATAGTCAACCTATCATATAGGTATCCAAATCACTACAGTGGATTATTATTGCTAACGGTTCAACCTATCATATAGGTATCCAAACCACTACTGTGGATTATTATTGCTAACACTTCAAGACCTCCCAGACATGTACTCTAGTATCTAGTGTCTCTTGAAATACTTCAAAAGAGGAGTGGCTTGGATGCACCCATATTTTTCATCCCAGAAATTTTATTTTTTCCCTGTATCCTCAAGCTGGCACAATAGTAAGCATTGTTATATGGGTATATTGTCATTGATCAAATGGTTTTGATAGAAATTTTGTAACTCTTGACCGTCAATGCTTTTTTGAACCATCCGTTACAGACGGTCAAATGCTTTTTTGAACCATTAATGAAAGGCTAAATAAATTTGCCACCATTCACCGCATGGAAACGTTTACGTTAGCACTATGGAAAATCCATTGGGTCCCCAAGGTTCACCGCCTCAGCAGAAAAATCATAGAATCACGATTTCTTGAATCCAAAATCACTTTCATCGTGATTTTTTGTTTTATTTTTGAATTGCGTGTCCAATTATCATATTGATTTTTTTCTGTCTTTTGAATTTCGTGTCCAATTATAATTATCATCCTGACTTCTGGAATCCCAACCATTCACTTGTATGCACTTTGTGCTTTTCTGTTTTTTTATTGAATCGCTTATGGAATTGTCTTTTTTTCATTAGCTTTTTTGAATTTCAAATCCTCTGCACACAATTCCTTGAAGTGTAGATTCATCCAAATCAATAAAGTTTTAAATTATATTAATAAATTTTAGAATAAATTAATACAATGACAATTTTTAATGATTTCGAAAATTATTTTCTCATGCATTTATTATTTTATTTAATTTGAAATTATATGTATATTGTTAATCATAAGATAACAAAGATGGTAAAGAAGAGTGACTATAACTTTACAATGATTACTTTTGTGTAGATAAACAATTGAGTTTTTATATCCACTTCTTTTCATGGGATATAAATTTTGTAGTGAGGATATTGATCAAATAGCTCTCCAGGTGAGAACCTGGAGAGTATATACACACATACACACACTCTATATATTCTATATTATGAATGAAGGAATTACACACATATTTATACAAGCAAAAGTCTCAAGATAGGAATTCTATCTTAGACGTACAGTAGTGTGGTTGAGAGATTCTCTCAACCACACACTAAACTAGGAGAAACTATATTCTAGCTAATTCCTATTATATAGGAACAAACTCCTCAAATGGAGAATTACAACCATAAACAAGTAGGAATTAATTATTTCTAACTCCCCCCCTTAATGACTACTTGTCATGATAGTGATTCACAAAGTCTCGTTGTGGTCAAACATAACAAAGAATATGTCGACGTCCATATAAAAGAGCAACCATCTACCGGAATGCATGAGTACCAACTGCTGCAACCGCTAGTCCTGTAGGATGTCCTTCGCATACATGATTCTGTCGACCGTTTTCACTGCATATATGTACCTACAAATCCACCACCATCAGGCGAATTGCATGTGCAGAACCTCCAAAAACACAATCTGCCTCTCTCGGACAGATCCGCAACTTCTCCGATCTGCTCCTCTCGCAAACCGTTAAACGAAGTTGAGGCTTCCCGCGGATCTTCCAATCTACCTCTCCCGGATAGGTCCGCAACTTCTCCGACCTGCTTCTCCGCAAATCGTCAAATGAAGTTGAGGCTTCCCGCGGACCCCCATTAAGTTGAGTTGGCATCTTCCTGAATAAAAAATCGTGCGCTTCCGCGCCATTCCCGTGATTTGGCGCATTAGCACGAGTATGTACTGAACAGTCGCGCCAATTGTACTTCTCAGCACAACTGTCAGCTAAGAAAGCACACCAACCCCCTTCTTCTCAGAGATTTATGAATCATCTGAGGCCAGGTGTTACTGCAGTCCACCTGCTAAAATTGAGCACACAGCTCTCATGCACACGTGGCCACTCGTGTACGTACGGCCACAAAGGCCCCTCAAGCCACAAAGGAAACCAGCCACAAAGGCTCTACAGATGGTTTCTGGATCACCACCAACCATCACTTTACAGTGACAAAAGCAGCCACAAAGGCTCTACAGATGGTTTCTGGATCACCACCAACCATCACTTTACAGTGACAAAAGATGGTTTCAGGTTGACCATAAACCATTACAAAGTGGTTTTAAGATCACCACGAACTTTCAAATGCCTTTACCAGGCTTACATTTCATACATCAACATTTGGAGTTTCTGGGTACATACAATGACCATTACAACAACTGGACTTGCTTATAACATTCTAGGGAGTCTATTCCACAAACCACACTAACTCAAACAAATATCTATTTTGCTGTCCATCATTAACGTTGTCACTGCTCCTTTACCTCATCTGTTCATTGTTCACATCTTGGGCATCCTTGTCTGTTCAAATAACTTCTTGGAGATCCACGTTTCACCTGTCATTTGTTAGAGTAGCTAATTCTAACAAAATAACTTTACCTACATTGAGTTAGCTAGGCTCAATAAGGTTCAATAATCCTTAAGCATGATTCCAAGAAACTAAATAAAAGCATAAATTCTTCAGATTTTAATTTCTCTGTGTCTCTGCTCTAAGATGATTATTTCCCCAAAGATAAAAAGCTAAAAAAAAAAACGTCCTAGCAATTCCACGTGCTTCCACACTTCTTCTAACACCTGCCGAAGACTCAACAATCCTCCATACCAATGCTTCTCGTAAGGAAGAACGAACAAGATGTAGAAAGCTGCAAAATTGGATCAAATATATGTCTTGTTCCTTTGGGAGCGTCGATTAACCTTCACCTTGGGAGCATGGATTAACTATCCAGCCACTCAACATAATAGTAAACCACAAATAAATATCACCACACATTCGCACAGATAAATGTGCCAAGTTTTGCTGAAAACATAATCGAGGATGAAAAGACAAATTGCATGTCCCCTCACAAGCTGGCTCCCAAGTATTTCGCAGAAATTGCAATTTTGCAATGCAATAGTATTCCGCTCAACACAGAAAAAAAAACTCCACGGTCCTCATTCAAAACATACGCTGCTCAAAATGCACAGCCAACAAAAGAATTCGGGCAACGGTGCAAGAGGTTCTCCCTTCAAGGGTTCAATTCACCAAAGCGCATTCTACACTTCCACCAGCACAAATCACACAGCGATCCGTCACTGATCCTGTCTCGGCAACGAATTATTGGGCAGCCCTGATGTGGTCTTCTGTGATTCCACCCATCTCCGCAAATTTCTTGACAAGAACTGTTTTGAAACTCCAGCTCTCGCCTTAAATTCTGATCGAGGAGCAGCATAAATTGGGCATAAGGCAACATATACCGCTTCCCCTTCTTTCTTGCAGCCAGCAGCAAGCAAACCTGGCCAACAGCTGCTCCAAACGCCACTATGTGGATCTCATTCATTATACGGAGAACACGCAGCCCCGACAGAGCCTCGAACAGCTTCCTGAACATCGCGTTCCCAACCCCGGGGCATCCAACAAGGAAGAAAATCATCGGAATGTTGGGTTTTCCGGAAACAAATCTCAATCTACTCTGCACAATATCGAAGCCGCTCAAAATTGCCAGGGCGACGCCAAGGCTATGACTCATCGCACCAATGTCGGCTCCACGTGCCGCTCCAAAGTCCGCACGTTGAAAAAAACAAAATATTTTTACTTCACTCCACAATTCATACACAAATTTGCAGATATTCAACCACTAGCACCACGGGTTAACCTTTGAATAAGGTTCCACTATCGATGGTCGTCCCTCCTCCACGAGGATTGAACTAAAGCACCTATGGCAGCAACATCAATTGAAACACACGTATTGAACCCATCAACATTACCACGATGCAGCAACACATAAAAAACCTTTAATGTTTCCTTCCACGGCCTTAGCAAAGGAACTTGAAGGATTTCACGGCCTGAGCGTTCTTGAACAGGCTAGTCAAACCCGTCACCACGTTGGCGGGAAACGCAGCACAAAAAGAACTCGGCCAGGTCGACCAACAACCTTCACGCAGTTTCAACAAGGCTTAGAGATGCTCCATAAACGCACTCCCTTCTTTGAACCTACTGTTTTTTCTAAAATTACAAAGGGGCTTTGTTTCTTTCCGGAATGGACGAGCCGGGCTTTGATCCCGCCGTCGAATTATTGCTGCTTCGGTTTGTGCCGGGCCACGAATACGCAAAAACCTAAATTCAATACCCTCACTAGACAGCTTTTAGATAAACAGAAACATCTCGTTAATTTCAAAATTGATTCATTAAAAACATGAGCATGGCCGTGTTTCCAGAAGACAAGCAGCCCACTTGTAACCAGTAACACACGCGACTTCACTCGCCAATTGACTCGATCAAATACATAAATAATCTTCAAGTCCCTACCATGTGCGTGACGCAATGTGCATCAATTCTTACACGCACCACACGCTCTCTCCAACTTCACTACCAATGTAGTAAGATGGACAAAAAAATAATAAAAACAAAACTCTCATTCCCGCTAAACAAAACTCTCATTCTCGCTATTTCCCTCGCCCCACGTAGGAGCAAGAGAGGCTCAGCTCTTACCATTTAAAGCCCGATACCATGATAAAGCTTGCCTATTGATCAATAAGCTCTCCAGGTGAGAACCTGGAGAGTGTATACACACATACACACACTCTATATTCTATATTATGAATGAAGGAATTACACACATATTTATACAAGCAAAAGTCTCAAGATAGGAATTCTATCTTAGACGTACAGTAGTGTGGTTGAGAGATTCTCTCAACCACACACAAAACTAGGAGAAACTAAATTCCTATTATGTAGGAACAAACTCCAAAAATGGAGAATTAAAACCATAGACAAGTAGGAATTAAATATTTCC